>LBNU01003656.1:128305-138871 GCA_014162995.1 Artemisia annua | reverse complement strand
TTTCAACAATAGAACCTAAGAATATAAATGAAGCCTTAAAGGATGAAAGTTGGATTATGGCTATGCAAGAAGAATTAAATCAATTCAAAACAAATGATGTTTGGGAACTAGTTCCAAATCCTAGGAATGTGACCATAATAGGAACTAAATGGGTATTTAGGAATAAATTATATGAGAATGGAATAGTAACTAGGAATAAAGCTAGGTTAGTCGCCCAAGGTTATAATCAACAAGAAGGAATATTATGATGAAACCTATGCCCCCGTAGCTAGATTAGAATCCATTAGAATCCTTTTAGCTTATGCCTACGCCCTAGACTTTAGGTTATACCAAATGGATGTGAAGAGTGCATTCCTTAACGGTTTTATCAATGAGGAGGTATATGTGGCACAACCTCCAGGATTCATTGACTTCGCAAAACCTAATTATGTTTACAAACTAAAGAAAGCTTTATATGGTCTTAAGCAAGCTCCAAAGGCTTGGTATGATAGACTAAAAGCATTCTTGGTTAAACATAATTATTCTATGGGAATGGTAGACAACACTCTCTTCACTAAAAGAAGTGACCCAAATATTATCATTGTTCAAATATATGTCGATGACATTATATTTGGCTCAACTTGTCAACAAATGTGTGATGAATTTGCCAAAATCATGCATGATGAGTTTGAGATAAGTATGATGGGAGAACTAAACTTCTTCTTAGGATTACAAATAAAACAATTAGAAGATGGAATATTTTTTAACCAATCTAAGTACATTAAGGAAATGCTTAAGAAATTTGGCCTAGAAGACTCTAAACCACTTAAGACACCCATGTCTACGGAAATTAAACTCACAAGAGATGAAGAAGGTGAGTCCGTAGATAACACTAAGTATAGAGGAATGATAGGTAGTTTACTATACTTAACGGCAAGTAGACTCGATATCATGTTTAGTGTTTGCCTTTGTGCTCGCTTTCAAGAGGATCTCAAAACCTCTCACCTAGAAGCATTTAAGCATATCTTCCGATACATTAAAGGCACTATACACTTAGGATTATGGTATCCTAAGGGATCCGGCATAGAAACCATTGTTTAGGCGGATTCGGATCATGCGGGAGACTACGTAGATAGAAAAAGCACTAGCGGTATTTGCACGTTTATGGGGTGTTGTTTAACATCTTGGTTTTCGAAGAAGTAAATCGCTCTTGCTATTTCTACCACCGAAGCTGAATACGTAAGCGACGGAAAGGCATGTCAACAAGCACTATGGATGAAACAAGCTCTCGTAGACTATGGCATTAGGTTAGAAAATATCCCTATTATGTGCGATAACAAAAGGAGCTATAGATTTAAGTAAGAACCCCGTTCAACACTCTAGGACTAAACATATAGAAATACGTCATCACTTCCTTATGGATAATGTATAAAAAGGAAACATTACAATAGAGAAGGTAGCTTTGGAAGATAACATTGCCGACATATTCACTAAGCCCCTTAAGCGTGAATTATTTAATCACTTGCGTTTAGGATTAGGAATGATGGAACAAATTGATTGAATTTTCTTAAAGGAACGAAACTTTCTGAAATTTTGAAAATTCTAGACACTTTTAAGTGTCAGATGGGCGGACCCCTTAAAGTTATAAGGGCGGCCCCTTAAAATTAAGAGGACCGGCCTCACTTTAAGGGGGCCGGCCATCTGACGGTTGAAGTTTTCTTTGCTTTCTTTCTCTCCTCTCAAATCTGAGTCTAGGATTCTATTTTGCACAAAAAACAGGAATTGAGATATTTTGTTTGCATAATTATACTCTCAAGGAAAACCTCAATTCATTTCAAAATCATTCTCATGATTAGGAAAACTCATTGTTGAATAATGATAAAAACGTTTTTCTAAAATCATGCATAATAGTCTCATTCTCGTTATCTATAAGTATATAATCCAATGTATACCTATATATGACATTTAGAAGTGAGCAAAGTTAATTCAAGGAGACTAAAGATTGTTTCTTAGGATTATTTGTTCTTCATAGGAGTCGAAGCAATCTTTACTCCACATTTGTTTCATATAGGCACACACTAGAACAAAATCAAGAACTTCATTGTCACATTTGTTCCATCACTAGTTTGCCACTAATAGGTGCCTTTACTTAAGTTAGTTGCCTTAGGTGATATTAATTGCTTAATTGTTTATTGGCTTAATATGCATGCTTAATTATGTTTATATGTTTATTTGCTAGCATATATGCTTTTCATGTAAAGACCTAACAGCACACACTAGAACAAAATCAAGAACTTCATTGTCACATTTGTTCCATCACTAGTTTGCCACTAATAGGTGCCTTTACTTAAGTTAGTTGCCTTAGGTGATATTAATTGCTTAATTGTTTATTTGCTTAATATGCATGCTTAATTATGTTTATATGTTTATTTGCTAGCATATATGCTTTTCATGTAAATTCCACTATGAAAATGCTTGCCTAGTTGCCTAAAGAGTTGGTCTTGCCCAAAACCAAACCCCCCTTCTAGAAAAACTTTACCAAAAACCTGTTTCTGGCAACCTGAGTCCTCAGACCAGGTCAGCCCCCTTAAATCAAAGGGGCGGCCCCCTTAAAATTAAAGGGACCGGCCACCAATTAAGGGGGCCGGCCATCTGTAGGTCGAGGTTTCCTTTTTGCTTTCTGCTTTTTAGCCCATTTCACCCTATTTTGATTCCTCAATTCCCTGAATTCACAAACATATTTTGTCCATCAAATCCTACATATATATTCCTTCCATAAACACATAATCGTCACACTATAAATATCCCTCATCATCATTCACTATATCATGTCCTCTCCCAACTACCCAAAATCAAGCCTTCAAGGGTTGCTAAGATTTCCGTCAAACCAATATGGAGAAGAAAGCTTGACTCATGTCAACATACAAATGATGTTGCTCCAATTCAACCAACATCCAAACCTCATTCTCATACAAGCAACTCATCCCAAAACAACAACCCTAACATCATTGTTAACACTCCACATACTACTCACTCCACAAACACCACATCCACAATGCCATCAATTCATGAAAAATCTATTTCATCCACAACTCCATCAAGCTTTTATGACTTCCCAAACAACACAAATCTCTTGACTCAACAAGAAAACCTCACCATCACCCTCACTAACAAAATTCCACAATCATCTCACTCACCCCTACCCAATGATCCTTTTGAGGAACATACTCAATTCCAAGACAATANTAACACTCCACATACTACTCACTCCACAAACACCACATCCACAATGCCATCAATTCATGAAAAATCTATTTCATCCACAACTCCATCAAGCTTTTATGACTTCCCAAACAACACAAATCTCTTGACTCAACAAGACAACCTCACCATCACCCTCACTAACAAAATTCCACAATCATCTCACTCACCCCTACCCAATGATCCTTTTGAGGAACATACTCAATTCCAAGACAATAACCATCACTCTCAAAAAAACATGAATCCCATGCCAAATCACAACTCAACAACTTCATCATCACCATCCAACGAAGTCACACCCTGAATTTACCTGATTGGCAGCGGAATGGAATACCTGGGTGTAACGTTCATGGCATCTCATACAATGGTTACATTGAATGACCTAAAGTGTCGTTTTGAAAATACATCGTTTGATCATTAAAATATTCGGAGTGTACAAAATAAGGTCCCAAAAGATTTTGCAAGTTTAAGAAAACAAGTTCAACAAGATCAAACGTTTCATAAGTGCATGAAATAAAAGTGAGACGTGTCGACTCCGCGACTCCAAGTAGGTCCAAATGCATGCCATCATGAGATGTCTTAATTACCTGAAAATACATTGCTAAAAACGGTCAACAATAATGTTGGTGAGAAATCATAGGTTTATGAAAATAAATGTTATACGGTAACCTCAAGTATAATGTGCAAGACATAAGTCTCATGAAAAATCGTACAATAGACCTTAAGCTCATGACCCCGAAGCTAGACNAATGGAATACCTGGGTGTAACGTTCATGGCATCTCATACAATGGTTACATTGAATGACCTAAAGTGTCGTTTTGAAAATACATCGTTTGATCATTAAAATATTCAGAGTGTACAAAATAAGGTCCCAAAAGATGTTGCAAGTTTAAGAAAACAAGTTCAACAAGATCAAACGTTTCATAAGTGCATGAAATAAAAGTGAGACGTGTCGACTCCGCGACTCCAAGTAGGTCCAAATGCATGCCATCATGAGATGTCTTAATTACCTGAAAATACATTGCTAAAAACGGTCAACAATAATGTTGGTGAGAAATCATAGGTTTATGAAAATAAATGTTATACGGTAACCTCAAGTATAATGTGCAAGACATAAGTCTCATGAAAAATCGTACAATAGACCTTAAGCTCATGACCCCGAAGCTAGACTGATGAAAATGCCCCTCCAGAGTGTTTTGCCAGACACCCTGATATGAATAAGAATGAAATGCATCCGTTTGACTGTTGGTATAACCAACACGGATGGAGGCGTCACCCTCAATAGATCTATCCACTCACCTTCGCTTTCTCACAAATTAACAGTTTATGATGTACTAAATAGGGGACCTTAACAAGGCAATGCGGTAACTTAAGCAATGTACATGAATTTGATACTTAGGCCCGTATGGAAAATGGTGCAATGTATTCTCCCCCGTGGGATTTGAAAACAATAAAAATATAGACGGGGCTATGAAAACTCACCTGATATGGATGATAGTATGACAAGTGAATGAAATGAACACAATGCGCGATCTCTATCCGCAACCTAATATGAATGAATATAATCTAATTTAGATTATGAATTGATGTAGTGTATGTACATGCACATGATATCTATACTACTCGTAATTTGGAAATAATAGTTATTGTTGAAATTTAATGTTTTCCATAACTTGGTAAAATATGTCCAACTAGCCTCTTAAAACTAGTCCTGTAATATTGTGTATAAAAATGTTGGTGTTAGAATTCGGCGTTTTGAAAACCTTGAAATAATACCTAATAATAGTATTAATAAACCTTTGATCGTACGTGCTTCGACGGGTAAGAAATACGGTTCTCCATTGTTATTACTTGAAAATATAGTTTTAGTACGTAGAATATATTTCTAATAGAGGCTGTCAAAAATATATAGAGTTATCGGGTTATAAATGTGAATATCTCGGTCGTTATAAACTCATTTTCTACATTCTATATATTCATGGTATCGTGTTACAATGAACTAATGAATTTTTGATAACTCGCTGCATGTTATTAGTGATATGGGTCCTGTTTTATCCGTATAAAAATATACATCAGCAATGAATTTTTCAGAAAATCATTTATAGATATGAATATTGTTTTAGGCGTAACTTTCTCGTCGTAAACTCAATTTAGTCCCTTCAAGCGGCTACGGTTTCGTTATAAGATTTATTTCCTGAGTATTTGGTCTAACATGTCATGGGCTACTGATTTCTCCAGGATTTTCAAAAATGATCAGCCTGTCCTAAATTGTTTAAAACAAAAATTGGTATAACTTGTTTTTATCATATCTTTTTCGTTATAAACCCGTTTTTACTAATTCAAGCGGCCATGGTTTCGTTTTTGAATGTATCTTCTAATTCTTGTGTCCAAAATTAGTCAATATCTACTGAGTTAACCACGTTTTGAAAATAGGGACAGTAGCTTATTTATAGTGTCGAAAATGGTTTTCTTAGTTTGTATCTTGTCCAAGTCCATCACCAACAACAACAACACATCCCTTAATCTACCATACACCTTCTTAGGGTGTCATGGGTTCCCTAATATCATCAAACAAGCCTTCTCACCAAGGGTTTACATATCTCACATTTTTAAAGCTAAAGGTGATATAAAAGTGTATATGGAGTGGTATAATTTGCACATGCATGTAACCTTAATATAAAAATAACTTGAACCTTGCAAGAATTTGTTAAAAATTATGAAAATAAATTTAGTAACTTACTTGGATGATAAGGATATCTTTAGTGATGAAAACTTAATTAATCTATAGGTTTATATTTCAAAACCTTGTAATAGACTACTAATGGAGAATGTTTAATACTTGTTCTTGAAATTTTTGATGGTTCTAGTTGTTGTTGAGTCTTGGCCGAGCACACAAGGGAAGAAAGGAGAAAAACCTCATGAAATTTTGATCTAAAATATAAAGTTTGCATGTATGTTTTTAAGTTAGGTAAAATGGGGCTTTTATATGTAAATCTTGGCTAAGACATGTGTCTCAGACACATGCCAAAATCGGCCACAAGGTGGTGGTGGTTGGTTTTGGGTAGTTTTTGTGCAATATTTTGTTTACGGGGTACCGTTTAGTGTATAGTTTGAGCGGTTTAGCGTATTTGGGTACCGGGTTAATTAAAAATAGATTTTTATTGGAACTAACGTGACAAAATAACGTCATAAAAATTATAACGTATAATTTTTACAAACATTGAGTGTTTTTATAGGTATTGCTTGGTTGGTACAAATATTGTTATAAGTTAATATAAATGAAGGTTAAAAAATATATAAACTCTTAAAATATAAAATAATTAACTTTTACAATTTTAGTGGCAATATACATAGTATATAAAAATACTAGTGCCATAGTGGGAATTGTTTGGTGTGATGATACATTTTATTGATCACTTGTGATTGTTTATTTATAATTACATATAAGTAATTTAAAATAATATATAACTTATGAGTGGAATATAATGCACATGATGAAGTGATGATATGTAGACTAACCCTAGTCTATGAAATATATTATGAATGATGTCTCATGATCACATGGTTAACCCTTCTCGGTTATGAAAAAATGAATACCCGTAAACCTAGTTTACGTGAAATGATGAATAGTGAATTGAATAATGATATGAAAATGACCTGAAATTGTGAATTGTGACAAACGAACATAAAAGGTTTGTTGAAGAGCTCAAAGAAGCTCATGAGCTTAATGCTCTTCTTGCCCTACATCTTGCTCAACGCAATTTGGATCCACCTCCATCTAGCTCACCATCATCACCCCATGATCAAGATCAAATAAAGAAACATGTCAATAATTTTCCTTGTTGCATCTTTCTCCAACAACAAACCATTGCATTTAAAGAACACTTCACTTGGATTGAGTATCTTCTCACTAGGGCTTCTCCATCACCCTCACTAACTCAAACAAACACTTCCGCTCCAAACTTACCACCACCAAATACTCCATATCCATCACCATCAAACCATTGAATGCAACCTCCATGATTCTCAATAAATTCACCAAAACACTTTTGTTCCTCAAGCAAGTCCAAGATAACTCAAGATGGCAACTTAGTATCTTCTTAGTGTAGTTTACTAAGAAAAGCATAAATGTATGCTTATGTATTAAATATTATGTCTTTCACATAATCTGGTTTAGTCATCATATGAATGAATGCTCCTTTTATGTTTTATTGCCAAGAATTTAGTTTAGTTCTCTTGCTCTATTTGCATTCCATATATATATATATTGTTTGTGCCATAAATATTTTTGCAAGCATTCCATATCTCGATTTCTTCTATGACCTCAAAACGAGGGGGAGTATACGTCAACGGGGAGCTCCAAGCTAATCGGGATAACCTTTTTGATGCTAACAAAAAGGGAGAGAATTGATATAAACTCACAAAATACTTGTATATATACTAATTTTTGTTTTAATAAGTTTAGATTTTGTAATCATCAAAAAGGGGGAGATTGTTGATATAAATAATGCATAAAAACGTTATTTATATTTTTTGATATCTCTATGTTTTGACGATCATAAAATGTAAAAACATTAAACGTAAGATTACTACGTAAACAAGTATTAAGTTAGTTTATATCATTTTATCCAACTAAATCACTTAAGGTATGAATAAACAAGTGCTTAATACATTTCATGATCAAAGGGGTATTTCTTTAATTATTACAAAGTTTATTAAAAAAATATTTAAAACATATTATATATTTTTAAAAAACATTTTTGGTAATAAAGGAAAAGGTTTAATTCATAATAAATATATGAATTCAAATTTTTGACCAAAATCAGTTAGTTTTTCACCAAATAAACTTTCCCCAGAAAAGACAAAGTTTTCTGGCCGTTACAGGTGGGCGGCCCCCTTAATTATAAGGGGCGGCCCCCTTAATTTAAGGGGGCCGGCCTCCATTTAAGGGGGCCGGCACGCTCCTGTTGTCAGAAAACTTTGCCTATAAAGACAGGTTGAATCCTGCATTTTTTTCTCATCTTTTGCACTAAAATTTTCAGATCCAATTCTCTCTAAACATCTTTCTAAACCCTTTGATCATAAGATTATTAATCTTTGTTTCAAGTGATTCAATCCCTCCTCATCCTTCCTCATCCAAAGTGCAAGAGAAGAATACTCCTTCAACATCAAGTTTAAGAAGTATTGTAGATAAGTATTGTATATTGTGTAAATCATTTATGAAGTTGTGTTGTGCTTGTAATTAGATAGATCTAGGTGTGTTAGTTGTGAATATAAGTTGTGTAGAGAAGAAGAAGTAGTGAAGTAGTGAAGACGTGAAGTGGTGTGAAGTAGTGAAGAAGTTGTCAATTATACAAGGTGTGTAGAAGTCGTGCTAAGTTGTATAGTGGTGTTAGATTGGTTCTAGCTACAATTAGAACCCGACATTTAGCTTATTGTCGTAAATTGGTGTAAGCAAAAGTTGTGTAAGGTTTTCTCCGCCATAAGGGAGCTTGTTGACATAGTGAAGAAAACTCTCGAGTTAGGTGCTCGGGGAGTGGAGTTGGACGAAGAGGAGATTCGTAGCCGAACGACTATAAATCCTTTGTCTCACGGTGCTATCTTTATATCTTTATCTCTTTATTTATTTACTTGCATGTTTGCCATTATATTCATTAGTAGACTTTGTTGTTTATAATTGCAAGTTGAGATCACATAAATTGGAATCGAAAGTTTTTCATAACCAAACTTTTATAAATCAAAAAGACGTAAAACTATTCAACCCCCCCTTCTAGTTTTCCACAGTCTAGACCAAGGAGATACTCTCCATACATCCTAAAGTCACCAGTACTTTACAATTAAATTATTGCACTAATAGACGGATAATTAAAATGTAATAAGAGTAACATGGCTAGCACTACTTTCTCTTATTGATCACAACATATGTAGAATAGTTTAGTTTAGCTTACTTTAATCATTTTAGTAGTTAAATATATATCAATCAATCAAAACCCCTTTAAAAATCTGTAAAACTCGCTAGGTTTAGTCTAAGCATACTATTCCTGAGATAAACCTCGTACTTACCTATTGGCTACATCTGATCGGGTACACTACCCGTGAAAGTGTGTCCTTAGGTATAAGACCGGCTAAATATAAATTTAAAACTTGAGTTAAAAATACCTACAGCGAAACACACAACAAGTTTTTCGCGCCGCTGTCAGGGAATAGTTTATCTAGGTAAAGAGGAGATCACCATCATTCAACAAGGTATTGTCACCCTTGCTGAACTAAATTTCTTATTTCAACTTGGTCGTCAATTATTGATCTGCATCAGTATGCTTGAAGTGACGACATCTTTTGGTCTTGAAATACCTAGAAGAAGTAAAAGTTGACCTTTATCCTTCAGTTTAGCTTTTATGCTATGTATGCTGAAGCTGTCTTCAGCATTTTTGTTGTTGTGAGTTGAAGTTGTCTTCAGCTTCTGTGTACTAAAGTTGTCTTTTGTGTCTTCATTGTGAGAGCTGAAGTTGTCTTCAACTTTTATGTACTGAAGTTGTCTTCATTATCTACATTGTGTGAGCTGATGTTGTCTTTAGCTTCTTGTACTTAGGATATTTTATATTCAAATCCAGTTCATGGAAAGTGGGTGTTGAACTGACCCAACAGAAAGTAATTTTACTTAAATGAAAGATTATAAAAATATTTAAAATTTTATAAAGCAATGCAAGAGTTTCATGTATTGTGTATGATAAGACTTTCTTTGATAGGCCATTTATCCAAAAATAAAGACTTTCTTTGATCATTATGCAAGTTTTATAGATTCATATGCTGATATATATACCTTAAGTGATTTACATTAATGGATAACTATGTCTAAAACTTGTTTACTTGAACTTTTACTTAATGCATTTTTGTAGAATCGTTTAGCCCATCTAGGATATAGCAATATTGATAATCACAGTGGAATAAGAACAAGAACACAATCAATATTACTTCAAGGTTTTCTTTTATTGAAGATAAAAGAAACTACTACTACTACTAATGTACACACGCTATAATCGTGTGTCTAGACTCTCATTGAAAGAGTTTTCTATGAATTGAAAAGATAAAAAGATCCTAATGACCAACGCCCTACCTCTCTTTATATAATAGAGAGGCTAGGGTTTACATAAAAACCTAGCTTCCTATGAAAGCTAACTAAATATTTCATCGTTGGCCCTCATTGTTTCTTCTTTTCTTCATTCTTGGTTGTAGGTTTTGTAATCATCAAATCTATAATTCCCAACAATCTTCCCTATTTGATATTACAAAACAATCCTTGCAATGAAGAAACCAATCTCTTCTTT
>LBNU01003656.1:104870-127913 GCA_014162995.1 Artemisia annua | reverse complement strand
ATTCGTGCATGTTTTTTCTTTCATGGTTGTTCTAGTTTTTCGTAGCTAGTTGTTCATTTATGGCATGTCATAAATGTTCTAGTGGTTGTTCAAGCGTTTGCTTGAGGTTAATGTGGTACTTCAGCCACATTCCATTGTACTTTAAAAGTTTATTTGGTTAATATATTTTACCAGGGTGGAGATCCCTTTACCCAAAAAAAATGATGGATATTAGTCTCTTAATATGTAAAAAAAGGTTTGTCTCTTAAATCTTGTTGTTGATAATGTTGGTTACCCTTATGAACTTCATCTTTTTTATACGTAAGTTTCCGAAGTAATTTAGGTGGTGCTTGTTTGTTAAGAGGGTCTGAATCTGAATCTGATGCGTAAATGTCTGAATCTGACCACATCTGAACGGGAAAAAAAACTCATGTTTGAACCGCACATTTGCTTGCTCGCACTAATTTTTTTTTTGGGTTTTTATTTGTGTCAGCAAGAGGCAACAATATGCATTCAGACACCCCTCTCAAGTCTAAACCATTAAGATCTTACTGCATCTGAACGCGTCTGAACGGAAAATAAAAAACAAACGGTCTGAACGTCAAAATGTCTGACCGATTCAGACACAGTGCCCATTCAGAAGCTGTTAAGAGGCAAAAAATAAAAAACAAACACAGCCTTAATCTCGAAACACTTAAAGAAGAAGATGACATAAGAAATTCTCCAAACTCCAAGAAACTCTAGTTGTCTTTATCTACAGGGAGAGCATTAAAAGAGAGAGTGAGTTCCCAATACGAAAGAGTTTATTAGTTTCTAGAAATGGGTATTTATGTGATAAAACAATTAAATTTAATTAAAAATAATAGTATATTTACCATCGATTTAGCCTAGGGCTTTGAAAACCCTAGCAAAAAATGTGGGACTTCATGTGGAAAACATAATAAAACCCAGAAAAGATGCCTGCAGACAAAGTTGTTGATAGATAAGAAGGGGAATATTTGGGAGTATGAAAGGGAATTAGAAGGTTTTGTTATTTGGATTTAATTTTACGCTTCCTCTCCACACCTTTGCTACAAAACAATAATATAATCGTGTTGGTCAATCCTCCCACCCTCTCTCACTCATAATTAATTAGAATAAAAGGTCCATAACCAAACAACTTTATTAGAAAGACATGGTTTATGTAATGCTTAAACCTAAAAATAGCTAATGCTTAAACCTAATAATAAAAATATACGTTTAGATTTGAAATTTTACCAAACTATAAATACTTTCTTAAAACAAGTAAACTTTTCTGTTGCCTTTAGAATGTTAAAAGGTATCCTGGCCTGTAGACTAATAGAATAATAATTTTCACATTTCAATGCGCCATGGAAAGTATGTTTAAATAATTATACACACATTGTACCCCTAGGGTTTATATGTTTAAAGTGCAGCATGAAATTGGAATTCATTTAGTGCACTTACTCTTAGTCAGAGATATTTAAAAAGCGTGTCAAAGTAGCGTAGAGAGTGGGGGGAAAGGAATAACACTACTCCCTCTTAAAGTTAGCTTTGTTTAACATGATTAGTACCTCTGAATACATCAAATTCGATTTTGATGTTTCAAGTTTCCTACAAATACATTACCCGTAAACGTAGTTATATATACTTCTATCTAACTAATCTTGTGATTGTTTATTTTTTCTAAATTGACAAGTCATATGAACGGAATTAGTGATTGGAAAAAGAAATTGTTGTTATCAATCTTTTCAGCCACATAAAATTTAATTATTAAATATTAAATATTTCAAGTATCTCTACAGAAATGATATATTTGTACATAAATAAACCTTCTTTATGTTGACTTACTTAACGAATAATCATAATCGTGTCAAAATAAATAACAAAACTACATCTATCCCAAACAAAAAAGTATGTAGCTAAAAAATTCTTTTGTGTTCGTGTGTAATTATGTTTTTGTTCTGTTTGCTGCTTTGCGTATTTTGACTATTGAGTGTGTGTGTGAGAGAGAGCACCATAAACTAGTTTTCTCTAGTGTCATTTTCTGATATATACTCTCGAGGAGCACCATTACCCCTACCCTCTCCCCCTCCTCCTGTTCATCCCCATACCCTCTTTCTGGAACTCCTTGTTTTACTTTATTTGTTTCTAGTTTCAGTAGTGTCTCTCTCTCTTATTCGAGTGCCTTAACTTTTTTATATTCAAAGAGATCTTTCTTAGCTTTCTACCCTTGAATCTATTTTTTCTTTTTTTTAATACTTTTTCTTTTGTGTTTAGTGGTTTTGTTGGTGTCGGTGTTGGTGTTTCTAGCTTCACTTTTGATGATTTTCATGGTATGAGTTTGATTGCACATAAAGAAACATAAAGATTTTGTGTGAAAAGAAGGAGATATTGTGTGTGTGGAAATTTGTTATCTTATCTAATAATACACACAAACAAATTAGAAAATGCCCTTGGAAGGTATTTTCATAGAACCACAACCACCATCTTCCTCATCTTCAACACTACTTCCTGATCTCTCTCTAAATATTAGCCTACCAAACTCTCGTTCGTCTTCTATTCGTAACACCAACACCGCGGTTATAAATATCGAGTCACCTTCAAAATCAAATACCTTGCTACAAAATAATACATATACCGACCTCTCACTTACAAATCCATCAAGAAATCTTTCTCAAAGAGATCAAGATAACTCACAAAACCCGTTTCTTCATCGTCATCATCAAAACCATCCCCATATGTTTAATCAACAAATGAATAGTAGTAATACACAAAACTTAAGTCACTTGAACCAAAGTGTCTCGTTGCTTGATGTATCGGATTGTTTAAGGCCGATAAAGGGCATTCCAGTATATCACAACCATCCATTTCCTTTTTTGCCAAATATGGACCATTCTAATATGGAGAAAGATCCAAAGATGTGTTATTTTCCATCATCTTCTGCTTCAACTTCACCTTATTTTGGCGCTAGTGGAGGTCACATGCCCTTTTTAAACCCTGGCCTAAATGGTCCCTCTTCCTCAAATTATCGTCTACCTGGAGGATGTGGTAGTGGTGGTGGGACACGTTTTAACGGGTTGTCTTCATCATACACGCACCACCACCACTACCACAACCATAACCAGTATGGTGGAGGAGGACCCACATCTCATGAAGTTTCACATGGTTTAATGAGATCAAGATTTTTACCTAAACTTCCGGCTAAACGGAGTATGAGAGCACCTAGGATGCGTTGGACTAGCACGCTTCACTCGCGCTTTGTTCATGCCGTTGAGCTTCTTGGAGGCCATGAAAGTAATTTTTTTAGTAACCCTTTTTTTAGGTTTGGTCTCATAAAATGTATGCAAAATGAGGTAAACTAATGCTATGAAATTTGTATAGGGGCAACACCAAAGTCAGTTTTGGAGCTAATGGATGTCAAAGATCTCACCCTAGCTCATGTCAAGAGTCATTTACAGGTACAAAAAAAAAACACACACTGTAATTACACACTTAAAAACACACACACACAAATATAAAAAGTTAAGTTTCTCTCTCCGAAGAAACCTCCGGCACAGTCGCCGATGTGTGCAGTTTTAATGACTGAATTAGAAGAACAGTAGTAAGTCAGAGAGTACTGATGATAAGAGACAAAAGTAAGTCATGATTATTCAATAATAATAAAAACCAGCTAAGCTAGTTGCTAGATAGCTACCTCATGTTATTCAAACATCAGCCTCGTGATTAATGACACAAATCCAATCACTTTGTTTTGTATGACTCACAAGCATTCAACATAAACACCACTTTTTTATTTACTTTCTCATCACTATTTTTTTTACTGTGTTTTCTTCATTATTTTTTTAATATGCATTTAAATTTTAGTTTTGTTTACCCATTTTGCAGATGTATAGAACTGTAAAAACAACTGACAAGCCTGCAGCTTCCTCAGGTAATTTCATGGTATTTAATAAAAAAAACAAATCCATATTTGTGTTGTAATTTAACATGGCCAAGAAACATATCGACATCATAATACCAATTTGAAAAAGAGTTTTTGTTTTTCTAAGAAACAAATTGATACAATGTTTGTTCTAATTTATTGTCCATGTTTTTTAAAAGATACAAAAATTATTGATTGTAGGCCAATCTGATGGTTCTGGAGAAGATGATATCTCGACCATTGGAAGTGGAGGAGTACGTAGTTTTGTGGATCAACGAGGGTCGGCTGATCAGCAAGAATCTGATTACCCTAATTTTTCTGCTACCACGACTTCCACCGCGACTCTTTGGAGCAACTCTTCAAGGTACTAATTATTGGATGCTTGTGTTAACAATGATGGGCTAATTATAAAGATTGCATTACTTTTCACTTTTTTGAATGATATCTTCTACTAGAAAATGGCAAAACAAATGTACCATTTCACCATTTTTGAAGCATAAAAGTGTTATTATGGCAGCTTTAGTATGCTTTTATATTTTCATAGATTTTTCTTTACAAGAAGATTTCACCTGGGATTGAGATAGGAGTAGAACCTTAAGAAAGGAAATTAAAGCGAATGTAAACACGCAACTTTAAAATAGGTTTAGCAGAAACTAAAGCAATCAACTTTTTCTTTTTCTTTTTAGAATTTACTATGCTATAGTAGTACTATTTATATTTGATACTAAACATTTTATAACATACATTAAGTATTCATTATGTCCTTTTCTAGTTTAAAATATATGATTCTAGTTCTAGTCACGAGGGGATTTGGATATTTATTCAAAAAAAGCCAGTATCTTGACTTGAAGTGCTCTCTTTTTCTCTTGTTTTCAACTCTTATGCATGTGTGCAGCGAATCAATATTTAAACATGATAGTATATGCCGATGATGTCAATCGTGCTCCTTAAGAGTCAAGGATGTACAACATATTGACACTCGTTTGTATGAGCATTACAATGTTTAGTTCAACTACAATATACTGGCATGAAAAAGTACAAAAAGACTAAAGTAAATACGTTTGTAGTATATATGTTAATGGGTTAGAAATGGTACTATATAATATTATTGATTGACCTGTCATACACGTACAATTTATGCAACAAATCAACGACCATCTTTTTATTTCTTGTTTGATTTTTTCTTTTCATCTTTCAGTTTCTCTCTCTTAATGTATGCTTTACACAAGTTGGTAACTTTCTTGTTTAAGATATACTAGATATCAAAGTTACAATAATAGTTGGAGCGTGTGCCTGTGTGTTAATTTTGGTGCAATATCGGTCTACTTTGAAGTGACATATGAGTACCTAGTTCATCACGGATGATAAGTTAATTATTAGTATGTTTTTGTTTTTTGCACCCAATGGTGGATGGTCTAAAACAAATATAATACAAATGTACTACAAAGTGAAGACTGAAAAGTATGGATTTCGTTAGCTTTAGTCATACAAACCTTTGCATCGTTCGATAAATCTTTTAACTTCTAGCATTTTAGTGAAGTAGTTGTTAGTTATGATTTTATGGTTGCAAATTGATTGGTTAAGAATAAAAAGCACATTCAATAGATCAATTATCATGCCAACAGAAATAAATATCTTTTTTTATCCAGAAAAACGTTAGCAGTCCAGCAATTAAATTGCTGAAGCATACAAGCCAAAATTTAATAAAACGCTACAAGGTGGATATAATATATATCAATGATAGCTTTTGTTTTGGGGAAGTAGATCGGTTATGGTTCTATATCATCCGCAGAATACAACTTTTCTAACTGAACTAATGTATACCATGCATATGTTTTTCACTAAAAAAAACTTAGCAAGGCGCCTTGGCATCAATAAAATAGTCTTCAGTTTAAGTCTGACCTGAGAGAATATGTGTTAAATGTGTGGGTGAGTTTGTTTTCTAAAAGTACATATGAATTGAAATACTAGAAGGTACATCTTTTTTTTCTTTCAAATGGGATATGTAGCTAGCAAGTGATGGTAAAAAAAACAACTAACGTGACTATTCTTGGAAGTACCCAGGCTAGTTGCATGAGTTGTTGGCTAGAGATGTACACATGGTTATATTTTTCCCATAGTAAAAAACAATGTGGCGAGGTTAATTTGTTTTGATGTTGTCTGTCACACGACATTTTGTGGAGAAATTAAAATGCTCTTTATTGAAGAAATTAAAATGCTCTCGCACTCAAGTATTCTTCATGGAAATAGGAAAATTAATCCAGTTTGGATTGATTGGCTATATGATCCCATCTCTTATTGTACGAAGTTTAAAATGTTTGTAACTCTCTAGCTCCTTGCTAGTTTTGTTTTTTATAAAATATCGCTGTTCAAATAAAAACTTAGATGTCAATAGTTCAAGCCCTATCCAGGTTGTCCTAAGTGATATATCAAAGATTCATAAATAATTTAATGATACTACGAAATTTCAACTCATCAGATCAGGTACAGTTTCCGGATTTTCTAGAGCATTAATTAATGTTAAGTACTCGTATTTGATGCATCAAAAGACTCCAGGGTTCTTTCTAAGTACTTTAATGACTCCATAAATTTGTCCTCAAGCATTGCAGAGTCCGTTTTACCTAAATCTTTTCTTCAGATAATCCAATTGTGGTTCTAAAATTTCCAGGACGTATTTCCGCTAGAACCATATGAACATAGATGTATGAGTGAGATGTCTGAAACACATATACCTAGGCTACAATGCGATGTAGTTGATGTGGGTACATAGTATCCGTGAACTTCATAATACATGTATATCATTGANCACACACACACACACACACACATCATATGTATAGCAAAATCAGTATGGCCCTTTTTTGACTTGTGCTATACAATATACATTATTGAAATCTGATTTTATGATCTAATTTCAGCAATAGGGAGGGGTGGCTACCGACAAACAGTGACATAAATGACATGAGACCCTCGCCTACCTTGTTACCGCAACGGAGTGCTAGCCTTCCAATCGAGGTATGAAACATCGCAATTATAACAGGCAAAAGAACAACTCAGATTTCAAGGTTATGCTGCTCTTCTTGCATTTCAAACCATGCATGGAAACACTTAAAATAAAATAAAAATCAGCATAGAAAAATAACCTAATCGTCTTACATGATCAACACTATTGTTTTCAATTTGGATATTAAAAGCTTACTTCATCAGTACAAGCAAGTTTTCATTAACGTAGTGTAGACAAGGTCATTTGACCATTTCATAACTCTAGAGAGAGAGGAAATGTAGCTCCCACCTTACTTTCAGCATAGATATTTTTAAAATGTGTTTAGATGTATAAAACTAACAAGTTTATTACAAAGCAAAATCACTTTGAAGCAAAAATAAGCTTGCAGCTGTGTGCATGACAGCATGAGGAATGATAAGTAAAACTAACAATATTACCACACACAAATTTTAATTTGAAACTCTTGCATGCAATCTCAAGTTCTCCATCAAATAACATATCTAACTAGCACGTCCTAACATACATGTTTGCAGGAATGCGACCCTTCAAGACCGAAGAGCTGCTTAGGATCCAGTCTGGATCATAAAAACCCAAGCTTAGAGTTCACCTTGGGCAGACCAGATTGGCTTCAAAAAGAGCGAAACTAATGTTTCCTATTATTATCTCTATTTTCATTTGCAATTTGAGCTAGTGCTTCAGTTTTTCCTCGTAATTAAGGGACCGTAGAAGCCTGAATTATATGCAACAGAAGTTCTATACGAAAGAACAAGATGAAGAAAAAGCAGAAGAAGGTTTTAGACGCTATGTTTTCTAATAATTAAAAAATATGTTCACTAGTCTCTCATGATATAGCAGGCCCGCTTCTTTATTTTCTTCTCTCTTGGTTTCTTTTGATTTTGTAGTATTCATTTATTTTTCCAAGGATTTTGTGTTCTACCTTTCATGTCTCTTTTGTCATAGGGAGGAGATCATTTGCAGGAGGATGAACTATATCATGTTGCAATCACTATTTACCAAATTGAAGGTTATATATTTTTACTAGATCGATCAGGAAATTGCTTTCTAACCATCATACTTGAACAATGTGTTACTTTTATGAAACGCCCACCATAGTGGTTGCTCTTGATTCCATTTTAACCTCCAATGTGGTATGCATAAGTTCATCGTGTGTATTAAATGCTTTTGCGCACGATAAGATAAAAAGAAAAGAGAGTATAGATATTTTTCTAGAACGAAAACATATGATAACATTTATGCAAAAATAATAAAATAACTAATCATAATAGCAAGAATTAGGGGTGAGCATGAACCGCACCGCAATCCGCAAACCGCAAAATCCGCATCGCAAAAACCGATTCATAAAAAAAACCGACGGTGCGGTTCTTGAAATTAGAAAACCGCATTTTGCGGTGCGGGTTGGGTTTTCACCGAAAACCCGCACCAAAATAACCACACCGCACCACTCCGTCATATTCAATATATTATTTTTATTTTTTAGAATAACACACTAAGATTTATAATTTTTTTATGATAAAATGCTTTTGTTTGTACTTTTATAATAAATTTTTTCAAACACATTTTAATTGTTAATTTTTATATGAGTTTTTAGGTAATATAACTTTATTTTTCTTTCAATTTGTCATCGAATTTTATAAAAGTCTTCATCTCATTCGACTTTTACTTTTGTATAAATTTATAATTTCATACTAATACACATCATTTAGAATATTTGTTTGCACATCATATAACCTTATGATCTATTTATTCTATAATAAATATATACAAAAAATTATAATTTGAACGGGAAAAAAAATGAAAAAAACTTTGACCTAAAAAACGCAAAAACCTACAAAACCAACCCGCACCAATCGCGCCGATATGGATTCTCATTTTTTAAAAACCGCAATTGCGGATGCGGGTTAGTTTTTACCAAAAACCGCACCATGCCCACCCCTAGCAAGAATACAATCAGAGAACACTCCCAAATGACACACACACACTCACACACACACACACACAAAGGTAACACCAGCCAAGAGCATTGGAGATCCATGAATAGCTACGCCAAGAGGGACATTAAGAAAACTAGAACGTATCCACCTGTTGTATTTTTTGACTGTAGTTGTATGGCTGATAATTAAATTTAAGGGCTAATGGCATCGAAATGTATCATAGTTGTCACTTATTTCTTTTATATGTATCAAACATTTTTTTGCTATTATGTGTACTAAACTTGATTATTTGGGCATTTTTGTATACTTTATAGCCATTTTGCCCCTCATTTTATTAACAAAAGAGGGGCAAAATGGTCATAAAGTACACAAAAAATCCCAAAAAATTTAGTTTAGTACACATAATAGAAAAAAAATTGTTCGATACATATAAAAAAAAAAATTGTGACAATTATGATACATTTAGACGTCATTAGCCCTAAATTTAGTGACCAGGATTATTTGTAGTAAAGCGTGTTCGTAAAGAAGTGGAGGGACAATTGAGGTTAAGGAGAGGTTTAGAAGTACGTACCTCCTAGTTGAAGAGAATAGTTTAGGAGGAAAGTTATTTTACATGCCAAACTTATATACTAAGGGACTCATCGCTACCATCCATTTAAAATGAATCGATGGTTGATATTCAAAGCAATTTAATATTTTACCTATTCTTTATAATTTAAATATTTCTTAAACCGTTAATCGTTAAACGAAAATAATTACACTATCGCGATGAGCATTTAATTATCTTTGGGCAAAATTCCTTCAAAATGCATCACACTTGCCACAAATGTTACTTCCGTGTACTGAACAAATTTTATTCCTTATATGGGTACTAAACTTTCATTTTTTTTTTTGTCTTTTTAATGTACTTTGTGACGTTTTTGCCCCTCAAATTATTAAAAATTCAGGGGCACAAATGTCACAAAGTACATAAAAAAAGCATAAAATGAAAGTTCAGTACCCATATAAGGAAAAAAAATTTGTTCAGTAAATGAAAGTAACATTTGTGGCAAGTATAGTACATTAATAGGTAGTTTGCCCATTATCTTTCTATAAACGGACAATTTAATATACTTTTGACAAAAAAATATAAAAAATAATGTTTTTTCACGTTTTTTTTTTTTTTTTTTTTTNGAGCAAGTAAGTAGACATTAAATCATGGAAATCCTAAATTTTGCCGAACACTTAATGAAAATGAGATAGAACAAATGCAAGTATATAAACAGTACCACAAGCTTCTTCCTTGGCAATGTTAATCCACCAAATTTCCAAATCCAAATTGAAAGCAAGAAGTGAAGCTAACGACATGACCTAGCTGGTTAATTAGGGGTCAACCTTAGTTAGATCATGCTGGCAGCTTCACTTTTTGCTTCAATTTGATCACCATGCATGGAGCTCAATCCTCTTAAATTAAATCAGTTGGGTTTAATTTTCAAGAATTCAGGGGCTTTTCCGAAATAGTGTTGAATAAAAAGATTACACACTTGAACAATTTAAAAGCATATTAAGAACTTAACACGTTAATTAGGGTTTTCAAGACGTGAAAAAGATTAGGAGCTCTAGAAATCGAAAAAGAAACATTTTTTTGTAGGTTTTCAAGACTATTTGATATATACACAACCCAAAAATTGCTTGTATCTTCACTTTGTAAATATAATCTTTTGTCTCTAGCAGCTTGCTAGAGGCCTAGAGCTTAATAAAAATAATACTTCGATCAAAAAAAGAAAGAAAGAAAGAGCACTAAAGAAAGGTAGCAGATGACATTTTTTAAAGGGCTAATACCATAATAAAGCATCATACTTGTCAAAAAAAGCTGTTTTGAGTAGCGAACTTTTTTTTTTCCTCGTTGGTGTACTGAACTTGCATTTTATTGCCAAAAATACGTACTTTTGTACTTTTTCTCACATTTTTATGACATTTTTGCCCCTGACTTTTTAATAACTTGAGGGGCAAAAACGTCCAAAGTACGTAGTTTTGACAATAAAATGCAAGTTCAGTACACCAATGAGGAAAAAAAAAAGTTCGCTACTCAAAACAGCTTTTTTTGACAAGTATGATGCTTTATTATGGTATTAGGCCTTTTTTAAATTGTTGGAATTAATCTTATCCATTAAATCAAATAAAGATGGGGGTGGAGATTAGTCGCTTGATATGTAAAAAAAATTTTGTGCTCAAATTATCTTAAATCATAGTTTAGAAGGTAATAATTATAGGTACATATATGTCGGTTAAACCTAATAAGAAAACTTAAAGGAAATTAATATATAAATTATGGGATGGACTCCAATTATTGGCCACTAATTCATAAAACCTAATAAGACTTCCCTTAATTATAGGTTACCTCATACTCCTTTACAAAAATGTTGTAGAAATCTCAACAATTAGTTCAGATCACCGCTTTATACAATTTCCTTTTTACTATCATTTCAGTATAATGTCCCTGAAGATGGATACGCAGGTCAATGATATCAAGCTTGCTCTTCGTATTAAACTTGTTATCCAAAGAGACTTGGTGATCGAGTATATCTGTATGACAATTCCAAAGACTTACCTTTCATTTTTTCCAAATAAATGTGCACCATTGACCTTCGTAATCTCCACACGAGAAACAGTAACTTTGGGGAACCACCATGATTTTATAGTGGTTATTTTCAATTGAGAAGAAAATAAAGAATGATTTATCACTGTATGTGACCTTACCGCAATTGAAAATTATCAAGAGAAACAATACACAGGAAGGTTGTAGATTTATAGTGATAATTTTCACAACGAATAGCACATAATACGATTAGAAATTCCTGAATAAAAAGAAATTGTTGTGAAAAAATTCATGAATTATTTATGGCCATCTTTTATTAATATGAAATTTTATTTTATTTTTTATTTTATTTTTTTGGGAGGGGGGTCTCGGATGTTAAATGTTATTCAAATCTGTATATTGTTAAAATTAATAGTACGTTTTATTAGGCCTGTATTAGATTAGTTTAGTTAGGCCCATTTAGATATTAGGTTTTGGGTAAAATATATATTAATGTACTATACTTGCTACAAATGTGACTTTCGTGTACTGAACAAATAACTTTCCTTATATTGGTACTAAACTTTCATTTTTTGGGTTTTTAATGTATTTTTTTGACATTTTTGCTCTTGGATTTTTAAAAATTTGAGGGGCAAAAACGTCAAAAAGTACATCAAAAAGACCAAAAAATGAAAGTTTAGTACCCATATAAGAAAAGTTATTTGTTCAGTACACGAAAGTCACATTTGTTGCAAGTATGATACATTTTTAAAGATTTTGCCCTTAGGTTTTCTATGTCCTTTATAAGTTCTACTGTAATCTCTTTCATAATAATCAAATCAATACAATGTAGTCTTTTGGTTCATTATCACTTTCCCCCCAACTCTGTTTACATGGTATCAAAACGAGGGTTTAGTTCCAATTAGGGTTTCGAGTTTTTGTTTTGAAGAAGGTGTCTTGAGATACCTAATCAGTTTTGAGAGCAACCTATCTGAATCCGTTCCAAATCCGTTCTCCAGATTCGTTCCGTTCTCCTGGTAATTCCACCAGAATCACGGTGATTTCTGGTCTGATATGCGAAGTTTTTTATTTTGATTTTGTAGAGGTTTGTTGGTTCTGATATTTGGTTTTGTTTTATGGTTGATATTGGTTATGGTTTGCAGTATTATTGTGATTCCAATTAGGTTTTGGTCATTAGTTTACTAATTTTATTATTCAACTTTATAATAAAGTTCAGTTCCTATTTAGATTTTAGTTACTTCATGGGTTAGAATTGATTTTCTGAATTCACAATGCGTTATGATGAAGCTAATTTTGAGGTTGATACCGTTACTGATTTTGGGTTATGTTTTGGTTATACGAGATGGCTTTCTTTTGCTTAGTTATTAGGTTATGAGTTTTTGAGGTGTCTTAGTTTGATCCCCTTGAGATCAACTTAGATCATGAGGTGTTGGTCCCTGGTGAGACCATTAGATTTTGATTACGTTCTTTTGGATTTTTACTCGAATTCAGTTTTAGTTAGTTGAGACCCGAACATGTCTATTCCAGTTGCTTCGTATTTTGGTGAGTTGAGACCTGAACATGTGTGTTCCGATTGCTTCGTATTTCGGTTAGTTGAGACCTCAATTTCGGTTGCTTCGTTTTTGGGATTTTTTGGTTGGTGAGACCTGTTCCAACAGGTTGCTTCGTCATTTGGATTTTTTGGTTTGTTGAGACATGCCTTGACAGGTTGCTTCGTCATTTGGAAATTTTGGTTAGTTTCTTTGATTAGATCCCATGTGAGATCTACTGAGACCTGCTTTCTACAGGTTGCTTCGCATTTCATTTTGATTAGATCCTAGTGAGATCTATTGAGACCTGTTTTCTTCAGGTTGCTTCATATTTTAGTTCGATCCCTAGTGAGATCATTTGGCTCCTTGATTGTCCAAGGTTGGATTATTGCTAAGAGGAAGATTTGCTCAGGAGGAGCTTCGTTATTTTTGGGTTTTATGTTTTGTAACAAGCTGAGCATAGTATGCTTCAGCTTGAGGGGGATGTTATGTTAGGAATTATTGATTCCTGCTGACAGGATCCTGCTGATGAAATACTGGTTTCTGCTGACTATGGATCCTGCGGACATATTTGGTTCCTGCTGATTTGGTACATCCGTAGGAATGTAATAGAACGAATAGAGTTTGGTTATTTTAGGACAAGATATGTAGAATATCTTTCATAGTTTTATCTTTATTCATTTCTTGTAAGAAGGTTTAGGGTTTCTTGTAGTATAAAAGGAACCCACGGCCAATGCATTATGTAGGAGTTTATAAACAATCTTTAGTGATTAATAAAAGATCCATAGAGGACCAAAGAGTTCTGAGTCTTGTGTTTAATTTCCGCGTGAATACAAGATATACATAGGTTTTCCTTTAGTGTACTTTTGATTACAATAGTATTCTAACGATCCACAGGTTTTAAGATCTATCAAGGTCTATAGTTTCAACAAGTCGTATCAGAGCCTCGGGGGGATCTCTGTGTACTAAGAACTCACTTCAACACATCTTTCTAACACCTTACAACCATGTCAGTTTACTCAGACTCTACAGATGTTAACCAAACACCCAACAACACATCAGCAGCTTCCTTTCTGCAGCTTACCCTCACCTGCAGCAATGCAAAGTTCCCTTATCTCAAGAAGGATGAATATGAGATTTGGGCAATGCAGATCCAGAATTGGATCATGTAGAACACTCATATTACTAACTTGTTTGGATCTTTGAGGTATGGATCAAATTAGAGAAGGATAGAAAGAAAGAAAGAAGAAGAAGAAGATGAGAGGTTAGAGAGAGAAAGAGTAGAGAGAGTTGGAACCTTAGAGAGAGAGTGAAACCAAAAAAAAAGAAAATAGATTAGGAGGGCTCACCCTCTCCAAGGATGGAGAGGGTATTTATATGTACATGAGTTTTTGCCACTTGGGCTGCGGATCAGGCATACAGTGGGTAAAGACCCGTCCTTCTTCCTCGAATACTAACTACTTCTATTCTACGTTTTACTAACTATTGTAAATACTACGAGCTAAACAATGCTTAATCATATTCGGGGTGACCGAATCTTTCTTATACAAAAATCGTATTCCTAACAATCTCCCCCTAAGGGAGGTCACCCCGAAATTAAATCTTGAATTCTTGCATTGAGATCGTTGTAGATACTTTTGTAGCTCGTAGTTGTTGATTCTTCATTGATAAATGACTCAAGATGACTTCCTTGATATATAGGATGATCTTTGACTTTGCTCTTTTGCTCATCATTCAAAATATTTAGCTTCAAGTCATCTTTGAGTGGATGTGTCTCTTTGTGATGTTGTGATAGTCTTTGTGTTGTCATGCTCACACTTTTCTGGGTCATGATCTTCTGCATCAGAGTTGTGGAAGCATAGTAGAAGCCCATTACTTGATCATGATATCTTTAGATTTGATGTTGAAGTGTAAGCATGAGATGATGAATCAACATCTTTTCTGCAATCGGCATCAATCGTCGGCTTCTTTGTCTCTGGTGTGAGTACGCCTTTATAACATGCTCATACTTCTTTGTTGAGTAGATATTCACGGTTGAACAGTTCTGACGACTCCTTTAAGACGTTGGTATGTGCATGTGGAGCTAGAGTGATGGTGGTGAACATGATAAGTTTGGTATGTTGAGCTGCATAAAACTTGGTTAGTAATAAACATACCGGCATTTACAAGTTCGGACTTTGAAATCGTCAACAGCATAGTGTGAAGACTTTCTCTAATCCTTACCAAGGCTGTTCCTAATTGGATGCCCCCGAAAGGGCTTTCACTGACATACCGTAGTACATCAACGATTAGGTGAGTCGCTGGAGATCACCCCACGACTGTAGACCTTTTTGGAACACCACCGTACACACTAAGCGTAATCCACAAGAGATTACCGAAGTGACCTGCTGTCAGGGCTGTTTGATGTTGACCCTGGCAGGAGTTTCCACTCAATCACTGGGAAATACTTATGTATATTCCCTCATAAGTGTTCTTGGCAGATTGCTAAGATCTGCGTAGGACTCAAAATATTACATCTGGTGTCCTTAATGTTGAACAACCAGTGTAGAAGTATCAAGTGTTCCTATGAGATCTTTTGATGCATCTCTTGGCTCTAGACTCGATAAGTGCACATTGGTTATCCTATTCGGAGACTAGGGAGGGGTCTCCTGTTTCAATATCAACTAGCTCTAAGAGACTAGTCGATAGTTTACACCGGTTCCCCGTGAGAATGAAACAAGCTCTTTTAAGAGAACTTGAGTGGCTGGGAGGTTTAGTGCAGTGCGTCACTGGGTCCATGACGTCTTTATCTTCAATACCGATGTTACCTTGGTAACAATCAGTAGCATATGAATTGAACCCGGTTTCTGCCCTAAGGTTGAATAATTGGAGGGCTATTTCTTTTCACCCTTTCTCATTTCATTTCTTTTTAATTCTTCAACCCCTTCAGTGCTTACCGAGACTTCATTACTAGAACCTTGTTGGGTTTGTTCCAGTCCTAGCTCAGTCTCAGTCGGCACTCTTCCCTTTCTCACTTTTCTCCTTTTTGTAATCATTCCTAAGGACTTCTAATCTATCTATTGGATTGTCCCTGGGAAGATCCCTCCGCATCTGGTGGATCATGGGAACATATACCTAACCTTACCATCCTTATAACTCCATGCTTTAAATTAAATTGGTCGGTCTTTTAGTATCTTTCCACAATCGCCATATAACCAAATCATTAAAAATTCTCTCAAAGTGTTTATGATTAAGAAACACATTTTGTTAACACTTTGAGAGTTTTATCATTTTTCAAATCCCCCCCCCCTTAACATGTGCTCATAGGTTAAGAAAGAAATTTGCACATGTCGGGGTGAGTTGCACTTATTTGAATTGATCTGCTCTTAATAGATATATACCCTAGGGACACGTTTACGTTGCTTAGTTAAAGGGATCCATTATCAGCTTTTAGGTGATAACTAGCCATAACTAACTTGAAGTTGTTAACATTCCTTAAAAAGGAAGTTAGACCCGTCAAAGTATACATCTAAGAAGAGTTTCTCGAATTGGTACTTTCTACTTAGACCAGTCCTCTTCGAGACACGTTTACATCACTGGTAAACCAGCTTGAAATTATTACCCGGCCAGGACTAGTCTTTTCGATTCACAACTTTTCATGTTTCGTCAATTCATGAGTCAAATTCTGAGTCGTAATCAATTCACGGTTTCTACTTATTATTGTAAAAACACGTGAAAGACTCTTAGCCACTTGTTCCCCCTCAATATGTGCACATTGATTGATTCAATTTGAAAGTTTTTAAAACTTTGGCACATACGGGTGAGCTTAAATTCGAGATCATAATTCACCATTTATACACTTGCTCCCCCTCAATATGTGCTTTGTTTATAATCCAAAATCTTTAAAATTTTAGCACATACGGGAGCGTTCTTTTGAGTCCAAAAACATCTTTTTAAGTCCAAAAACATCACATTTTTAAATCAGATTTCATATTTAAATCACATTCTCTCCCCCGATCATAAAATTTCAAATCTTTTGAGATTTTGTGATCCCCATTGATTTAAATGCTTTTAGAGAAAACTTTGGAGAAATGTGATAAAAGTTTAAACGTTTACTGATTTTGAGACACTTTTTGAATTTCACTGCTGCTGGTGCACAAAGTTTTTAAAGGTGCAGAAATTTTGAGCAAATACGCTCCTCCTCAATTAATGACCCGTTTTCAATTTAACGTTTAGTAGTCATTAAGTTGAGCGGCAAGGTATTTGAGAAAATTTAAGTCCGATAGCCAACTTGTAAACCACAAAATCTCTCTTGAAGAATTTTAGAAGAAAGAGATTTTGGGATGAAAGAAGACTTCTCTTCTTTTACTAGAAAGGTTGCACTAAAGCGTACAACTTTTCGGATTTGCACGGATGTAAAGTAATCCGTGCCCGGATGAAATTTATCCGTTGTTAGGAACAATCATCTTAATGGTGTCAAATTGGTGACGCTTTTTCCTCATTTTTGAAAACCCGGGTTGCTATCTGAAGTAATAGCAAACCATAATTTAACAAACGGGTTACAGTCTGAAATAACTGCAAGCCATATAGGTATGTTTTGAAAATATTTTGAACTTCTGATAGAACTTCATCTAAAGACCCGTGTCATTATTAAATGACATTTCTAGGACCGTAAATGTTATCGATGCCAGAAGACATGCCTTAAGAAAACTATATTTTTTGGTATTTTCTGGTTTTTCTGATTTTTATGGTTTTATAGGTTTTATATTTTTGTATTTTTCTTTTCTGGGTTTTAAATTATATAAAAGGATATTTGAAGCGAATCCATTACTCCTCATTCCCTTCCTGAAGACTTTTGAGTGATACTGGCATGAGACTCTCCAAACCAAGTTACTAGAGAATAAATCAAAACCGTTCTCCAGGAAGTGCCTTAGTGAAGAAATCTGCCAGTTGAAATTCTGTCCTTGCGAAGTGAAGTTCCACCACACCACTGGTAACCTTTAGCAGCAACCCTTGCCTTGTATTCAGAACGTTATCATGCTCATCAGATTTCACTTTAAGGATCCATCTAAGAGCTATAATCATTGCACAGTCTGGAGATGGTGCCAATTCCCATACTTCAAGTTGATAGAATTCATGTCTTTCTTCTTGTATCGCATTAAACCAACATTCGTCTGATAAGACAATCTTAAAATCTTTAGGCTCGACTTTGGATATGTTAGGTAACCATATTAGTAAACACAAGTATTCAAATGAGAGAAATGAGATGAGAAATAGACTTGGTTGATTAAGATCAATATGAAAGATGAAAGAACAATAGTTTCCTTAAGATATGAAAATAACCAACAAATATTATGAGATACATGGTGTCCTATTTATAGGAGAGGGATAGGGCAACACTCCCTTCCATCCCTATCTTCTAATTCGTGGGCTTCAAGGCCCATTGGACACCTTATTGGACTAAACATTAATCATACGAGTAACTAACATAATAAAGATAAAAGTGATAATTCTAGCAACCTATTACATTTACTGAAATGACCGAGACTTGACTGAATAGTTGAAAACTATGATCCTAACAATCTCCCCCTAAGGATCGGTCATGAAGTATTGTTGAAGGATAGAAGTTCGTCACGGTCATCGAGGTTGCTTGACGTCTTTGTCTTTGAACTTTAACTGTTGACATTTGTAGCTTTAGACGTCTTCAAAATGATAGTAGTAGAAGTGATTCATCATTCTTTGTTCTTTGTCTTTGTTGATATGAAAATGATAGATGATGTTGTAATCCGCCATTCGTCACTTTCGGTGTCTCCAATGAATTCGCTCCGTTCCGACATGCTCATACATCTTTGACTGTGTTGTATTTATGCATTCGTAGCTCTTTGTCTTTGTTGTTGAAGATTCATGATTGTTGTCGTAGAATCTTTTCTTTAGACTGTGATGTTGCATCGAGCTTTCTTTGGCATTTGAGATGTATGTATGAGCATGTGGAAGTTGGTGTTCAAGATGGCATTTGTACCTGAAATAAAACAGTTAGCAATAATACAACCGGTACTTACAGGTTTGAACTAGAATTCGTCAACAGCATAGTGTGAAGACTCCTTCTAATTCGCGCCAAGGCCGTTCCTAATCGGATACCCCCTAAGGAGCTTACACGGGCACAACTAAGTACACCCACGATTAGGTGAGTCGCTGGAGATCACCCCACGACTGTAGACCGTTTGAAGCCATCATAAACACTAAGCGTAACCCACGAGGAATTACCGAAGTGACCTGCTGTCAGGGCTGTTTGATGTTGACCCTGGCAGGATTTCCGTTCAATCATTCGAGAAATACCTAAGTAAATCCCTCATGAACGTTCTAGGCAGATTGCTAAGATCTGCGAAGGACTCGATAATTTACAATTGGTGTCCATTGATGTAGAACAACCAATGTAAGATTACTAAGTGTACCTAAGAGATCTTTGATGTATCTCGTGGCTCTAGACTCAATTAGTGCAACTTATGGTTTCCTATGCGGAGATTGGGGCAGGGTCTCCTGTTTCAATATCAACCAACTCTAAATAGAAGGTCGATAGATTACAACGGTTCCCCGTGAGAATGAAACAAGTATCTTTTGAGAGATACCCGAGTGGCTAGAAGGTTAAGGTGCATGCGTCACTGGGTCCATGACGTCTTTTATCTTCAATACCGGTGTCGCCTTAGCAACAACCAGTAGCATATGAATTGAACCCGGTGTCTGCCCTAAGGTTGAATAATTTGGAGGGCTCATTTCTTTTCACCCTTTTCATAACGTTTCTTTTTAATTCTTCAACCCCTTCTTTCTCCGTTTCATTCATTACTCCTTTTTCGAATCATACCTAAGGACTTCTAAATACTAACTATTGGTGATGTCCTTGGGTAGATCCCTCCGGTTTAGGCGGATCATAGGACGGTTATTCCTAACCTTAGTCACCTTATAACTCCATGACTATCCTAGTGATGCCTTTTGAAACCATTCATTTGAAAATCTCTCAAAGTGTTTGTGAATAAAAAAATTTTATAACACTTTGAGGGTTTTATTTTCTTATGAAATACTCCCCCTCCACATGTGCTTATGAATATTTTGCGGAAAATAACACATGCGGGAGAAGTTAGCACTTTAGAATTGATCCACTCTTAATAGACATGTACCCGAGGGACACGGTTACGTTGCTTAGTTAAAGGGATGCATTGTCAGTTTTTAGGTGACAACTAGCCCTAATAACTACCTTGAAGTTGTAAACATTCCATAAAGGAAGTTAGACCCGTCAAAGTAACGTCTAGAAAGAGTTTCTCGAAACGGTACAATCTACTCGGATAAATCCTTTCGAATACTAACGGTTTTTGTTTCGTCAATTCTTGGGTCAATTCTGAGTCGAGCTCGAGTGAGATACAACTTTGCCACATCATATTTTGATCATTTTCTTCTTCTCCCCCTCAAAAATAGCATATCAAATGTTGTTTTTGCAAACGATTTTGATTAAAATATGCTTTTTGAGTCTTATGGGGAGTTATCATCAAAGATTTGAGATTTTAAGAACGATGTTTTGGTACAAGTACTCCCCCTCAACTTGTGGATACTCATTGAGGTGAAATACTTGTCTTTTGAGTAGAATTGTGAAAATCTGAAAAGTTTGATAAATTCTACTCAAAAGTAAGAAGCCTTCGCTCCTTATCTTAGGATTGTAGCACTGAAGCGTACCACAGGGTCCTTTCTTTACAAGGTATGGGTTGTGCACTGTTATGTGTACACAAGCCTTAATAATTCACAATAATCAAGAATGAATTGGAAATAATGAAAGGTTATACCAAAAGCTTAAGTCTGAGATGAGGTCAAGGCATTGAAGTCGGTGAACTTTGCATTGGGCCTTTGAAATGTCAGGATCGGAAACGATGGACGAACCCCGATATAACTTTCCAGCCTCCTGATCTGTTCCCTCCGGTTGAGCCTTTCTTCAATGGCATGGATGAAGTTCTTTACCATTCTTCTTGTGCTAGAATTCCAACGGGTATTCTTTCCTTCTTTTACTTTGTTCAGATCGTCCGTCAATCTCCCCACTAGACCATCACGAACTCTTTGCAAGGTAGCATCACAGAACTTATGAAGCTCGTCGAACCGCATGAACCGTAGCTGATTCTTTGAGTTGAGGTAGGTAACCCCGAACTTTGGTTTTTGGAGAATCATTAGTTGAGATGCGTCATGTAGTTCTTCGATCATGAGTTGTGGTTTGGTCAAGTTGAGATGATTCTGGTAGCTTTCAACACCTAACTGTAGATCTTCTACACGTTCACGGATGATCAGTTGTCTGATGTACATGAGCAAGGAAGAGATGAAGTTGTACTGAGTTGACGTTGGGAAGCCCCTCATTCTTCCTTGAACTTTCTCCAGATACATATCTTCTACGTCATCTAGATAAAGATGTGGGAAATCGGCTTCACAAAACTTGTAGAGCTGTTCGTCTTGCCTCTTAACCACTATTTCCTTCATGTAGACATAATCAAACCGTTTATCTTCCAGGATTTGCATGATTGCGACGATTCGGCCTTTGTTCTTCACATCACCGGATGTACGTTCACGTCTGTGAGTGTAGCCGAGCTTTCGTCGTTCTGACCAGTTCTGAATTCCAAACAAAGCGTCTCTGTTGTATTCCACAATAGAGTTGCTGAAAATAGGAGCGGTTTCTTCAATGTTTGGAACCTCATAACGAGCAGCTGGTACTGAAATCCTTAATGAAGACTTGTAGCGATCTTTGGAAGCTTTGATGTCGTGTTGCAGGTAGCGGAGATCATAGTTGAAGAAGAACCGATACGGAATTCTAGGCTTGTCAGCAAAGCCTTGAAGAGGTAAAGGTTTTGTCCAGTCGGTGAAGTACGGTTCGTTGTGTTTTCCATGGGCATCGAAGTTGCTTTCCGGATTAAGCCAATCAAAGGAGTCTGATAAAGCTGATGCAATGTTCTGCAAATGGTAGTCCAGCTCTATTTTGTTTCCTGATCGTGCCTTAAGAAAGTCACGAGCATCCTTGTTGATTCGCCTAAGTTCAGCTTTCGTCACTTTTTCCAGCTGAAGACCCGAAAGAATACTCTGAGCGTATTGTAAAGTGTTGCCCGGGAGTGGTTCTTCGGTTTCAAGCGGTGGATGAGCTTTAATCATTGTAGTGACCCATTCAGATTCAGGAGCCTCAGGAGCATCTAACCATGTAAAGCGTTTGGTTTGCTTCTTCTTACTCTTAGACTTGTCGGTCTGAGTTGTTGATGATATTCCAGCTTGTGGTTCAGGAGATTCAGTTTGAATGAATTCATGTTGTGGTTCCTCCTGTTGATCATCTTGCTGAAGCATGAATGGTTCTTCTGCTGCTGTAGGTCCAGACTTGGGTGCTGAACTTTGTGGTTTGCGGGTAGAAGTCTTAGATGCTGGTGGTTGTCTGGATGATGATGGTTTGCGGCTAGACTTGGATCTTTTGCTTTGTGAGTCTTTGTCCGGATCATCGTCTTTTCTTGGACGTTTGCGTGTACCAGCGGCTTCTTTACATGACTCTGTTGCCCTCAGGGATTCAAGTAATGCAGCTTCTTCATCAGTCTTTTCTACCTTTTCAGCAAGTTTGGAAGCTAACAAAGTTTCCAGTTGTTCCACGGTTAAATCCACAGGCTCAGTAGGAGGCCTGTTCGTTTGCAGATAGAAAGGAGTTGACTGAAGCGTTTTGACGATGTTTTTACGAATCCTGATGTCTAGCTCATTTCTGATGGGTTTCAGCAGTTCAGACAACTCTGGAGTTACTGTAGATACAAGATTTTCACCCAAGTATTCTTTGGTGTAGTCTTTGATCATCTCTTCCATATCTGCTGTCATGTACTTGTCAACTTGAGCTTTAGTCTGCATTAACTCCTGTACTTTATCAGAGAGCTGAGTAACCAGTGTAGTCATTTTCTTCATTTGGTCTTGAAGATCACCATCGTGTTGTTGTGGTGTTCTCCTAGTCCTTGAAGATCCCGCAATATGCTTTGCCCGTAAAAATGCTTTTGTAGTTCTCAGACTGGCTTTCTTCATTCTTGGTCTTTTTGCTTTTGGTGGTGGTGGTG
>LBNU01003656.1:71315-98844 GCA_014162995.1 Artemisia annua | reverse complement strand
GAGAGCACATTAAACACAGCAAATACATATCCGGTCGGCTAGCGGTTAGATACATGAGCGACCCAATAATACTACGGTATTTTGTGGGGTCTACCATTTTTCCATGTAAATCCGCATCTAACTTAGTTGTGTTTGACATTGGGGTATTATATGTGTCACAACTGGTCATTCCATGTTTCTTTATTATTTCAAGAGCATATTTTGATTGACTTAGGAAAATACCACGGGGAGATTGATGAACTTGTAATCCTAGAAAGAATGTAAGTTCACCCATCATTGACATTTCAAAATTTAGTTTCATTAATTTTGCAAAAGCATTAGAATACTTTTTGTTAGTAGATGCAAAAATAATGTCATCTACGTAAATTTGTACGATTAAAACGTCTTCCCCGTGTCTTTGGATAAATAAAGTTGGATCTATCAAACTTTTGGTAAAACCATTAGCAAGTAAGAAAGCAGTAAGTTTGTCATACCATGCCCTGGGGGCTTGTTTGAGACCGTAAAGAGCCTTCTTAAGTCGGTAGACATGGTTCGGATGCTCTGGGTCTACAAATCCTTCCGGCTGACTGACGTATACCTCCTCACGTAATTGACCATTCAGAAATGTTGTTTTGACGTCCATTTGGTACACGATCATGTTTTTGTGAGCAGCGTATGCCAGAAAAATCCGTACAGCTTCAAGTCTAGCCACGGGTGCGAAAGATTCTTCAAAGTCGATTCCTTCCTCCTGACTATAACCTTTAGCTACCAATCGGGATTTGTTGCGTATGACATTACCTTCTGCGTCCAACTTATTCTTCCATATCCATTTAAGTCCAATCACATAAACTCCATCCGGTCTTTCAACTAATTCCCAGACTTCTAGTCTTTTGAATTGGTTGAATTCTTCTTGCATAGACTCAATCCAATTATCATGTGTCATTGCTTCCTTGACGACTCCATTGCAGTTAAAGCACTTAATGATCTGATTCCCTGATGTATCATTCCCATTATCCCCCAAATCAACCTTCTTCAGAGATGAGCCAGAGTTGTTCCTGAAGTTTCCTTCATTGTTGTTAAACCTCTGTCCAGAACTATAACCACCAGAATTGAATCTCCCACTGTTACGGTTTTGAACCTCGACACTGCCATCATGAATCACAGCTTGATTCCTTGTATTAGACGATGATCGGAGACGATTGTTGGACTTGTTAGAAAATTTGCTGAAAGATCTAGCAATGAGTACTATTCCCTGATTAAGGCTGTTGAAGTCCTCGTCATCATCATCATGTGATTGGTACAAGGGATCATTGTTGTGTGATAGGTCAAGTTGTGTTGGTTGTTGTTGTAAAGAGAGATCATAAGATGAATTCTTATTCTGAATAGGGTAATTGAAGTGATTCTGTTCAACTGAGTAATCGTGATGTTGCCTGGATGAATTCGGAACATGTGAGTGAGCAACCAATGCTAATGAGTTTTGAGACGGTGAAAGGGTTCCTCTCTGAGCACGGTCTTTGTTCACTTCTGACTCATGGTGTTTGAGATAATCATACAACAATCCATACGGTGCATCATGAAGATTCTTTGCCTGATGAACAAATGTCACATATCGCTGCCAATCCGGTCCAAGACACCCAAGAAACATAGTGTTAACGGCAATCTTTGGTAGTGTGATGTTGTGTCACAACACTGCGAAAGATAGGATTTGGTATGCTGTGAAGGATGTAACTCATGGCATATTCGTCCGCTTCCTTATGAAGAATTTGTTCAGCAGTGAGGCGTGTTTCAGGTAAAGCTGTTGAAGACTCAGGTCTAGGTGGAACAGCATTGTCATTAGCAGGAACAGTGTTGAGAGGTCGTACAAATGGACCTTCCATGATAACCTTCCGAAGATATCTGCCATGGGGTTTCTTGAGATCAAGAAATCTAAGGAATCGACTTGACCACTGAACATAATTACCCGGTGTCAACATTGGTGGTGTGTCAAGTGAACCTGCTTCATGCCTCTATTGTTGAGTAGTAATGACCCCACACATCTGATCAAACCAGTGAGATTGTTTTGGCGTTGGAGTAATTTGTTGTAGCATTGGTAAGGGTTGAGGTTGAAATTGATGCATCATGGCATGTTGCTGAGAATACATTTGACTTGGCTGTTGATATGATTGTGCATTCTGTTGATATTGCTGTTGCTGACGAAATTGTTGCAGTTGATGATACGGTTGTGCTTGATAAGGGTTAAAGTACGGTGGTTGAGACATGATTGAAAAACTTGTGGTTTATGGATCTTGTAGAAGTTATAGTACTTAAGACAAATCTTAGAAAACCAAAAACCCAATGTGATTTCGATGCTTGGTAATAGGATGATTTCGATAACCAGTTAAAGTCCAAGTAATCTCAATAACCTGAAGTTCTCNTGGTAAGGGTTGAGGTTGAAATTGATGCATCATGGCATGTTGCTGAGAATACATTTGACTTGGCTGTTGATATGATTGTGCATTCTGTTGATATTGCTGTTGCTGGTAAAATTGTTGCAGTTGATGATACGGTTGTGCTTGATAAGGGTTAAAGTACGGTGGTTGAGACATGATTGAAAAACTTGTGGTTTATGGATCTTGTAGAAGTTATAGTACTTAAGACAAATCTTAGAAAACCAAAAACCCAATGTGATTTCGATGCTTGGTAATAGGATGATTTCGATAACCAGTTAAAGTCCAAGTAATCTCAATAACCTGAAGTTCTCGATAAAACAGTAAAGATTTCGATAACTCACTTTATTCTCGATAAAAGGAAATTATCGAGAAAGGTTGGAGACAATTATCGAGATCCTTTGTTCAAATGAGACAAAGTATGTTTTCGATGTAGCTGAAGTAAATTTTGATAGAATCACAAGATTTCAAAAACCAGATTGTGATTTCGATAACCAGTGATGTTCTCGATAAACTCAGTTTCTCGATAACAAGTATCCAAAGTTTCGAGATTATACAATAACGAAACTATCCAATATGTCGAAGTGTTTTCTTTCTTATACAAGAGAGAAAAGCACTGAGTAAGCAACAAAAACACTTAAGTAGTGAGAATGAATGATCTCGATAAAACAGGGTTTTGGGTTCTCGATAAAATGAGGTTTTTTGGGTTCTCGATAGAGTGCCAAAAAATACGTTTTTTCTTTTGTGAAAAAGGAAGCCTAAAACGAGTTTTTAATCCAAGATTCTTGTACAACTAGCATTAAAATGATGAAATCTTAATGAAAGTTGCAAACATGAACTTTTTAACAAATATTTTAAGATTTTCGATAAAAAGGTACAAGTTTATACGAATCTAATAAACTCAAAATTTTTGAAACATTGTTGTTTGTTTTGGTTTCTAACACAAGTTTGTAAGCAAATATGTGATAAAAACACAAAAGAAGCAAGAAAGTTGGAAAATTTTGAATCTAACGAAATAAAAAACAAGTTTTGGTTCGAATAATCACAAAAAAAATAAACTACACCTTCTTCTAGCTCTGATACCACTTGTTAGGTCACCATATTAGTAAACACAAGTATTCAAATGAGAGAAATGAGATGAGAAATAGACTTGGTTGATTAAGATCAATATGAAAGATGAAAGAACAATAGTTTCCTTAAGATATGAAAATAACCAACAAATATTATGAGATACATGGTGTCCTATTTATAGGAGAGGGATAGGGCAACACTTCCTTCCATCCCTATCTTCTAATTCGTGGGCTTCAAGGCCCATTGGACACCTTATTGGACTAAACATTAATCATATGAGTAACTAACATAATAAAGATAAAAGTGATAATTCTAGCAACCTATTACATTTACTGAAATGACCGAGACTTGACTGAATAGTTGAAAACTATGATCCTAACAGGATAGTTTGGAATTATGAAAGCACCACAAGGCATGTGTGTTCAGATCACTCCGTGTGAACACTGGTTGAGAAGGATTCCCATTATAGTGAAGATCATGTGGTTGTGGGTAGGAAACTGATGTGCTTATGTTAAGATCTCCTGAAGAAGAAGCCTTAGATGAAGATTCAGGAGCAAATGTGTCTTTGAACGGAGCAACATCAAGTGGAGCAGGTGGATTTACTTCAAACGATTCGTCGACTGCATTACCTTGATGTACGGAAGGAGATTGTATGTATGATGAAGTTGATGAATGACTTGATGATGGAGCGTCTTGAGCCATTGAAGTAGAACAAGATGGACCATTTTGATCATTTGGAACATGAGCTACGATGGCTGGTGGTACCGGTGTATCACCAATTGGCGGCTCGAAACATTCATCAACCATTAGATTAGCCAATATCTCCAAATCCTATCAGTAGGAGGTACATAAGGTACATGCAGGAGTGGTTAACTGTACAAAACCTGAATAAATTGATCCATGTGTCAAAGGTTAAGTGCGGGTCCTGAACTGACGTGTACAGAAGCCATTTGCTCAGACAGCTCATAGAATGTGAACGGATTCCAAGACTTGTCGGGTTTGTAAGTAGTAGATCCGGTATCCCTTATGATCTGTAGCATAACCAACGAAGAATTCAATGACAACTTTAGTGACTGCCATTTGTATGGTAAGAAGACTTTCTACGCTGGTGTTGACGTTATTGGGTTAGTGGGTATACTTCTTGCACTAGCGCAGTTGACTAGCCGAACAAAGATGATCCTTTTGTGAGCAATAGTCTCGGTAGACGTTGTTCAAGATAGTGACCATTTGCCTTGAAGAAGATTAACACCATCCAATTTTCTAATAAAGTACGTGTGTTTACTGAAAGCTACGTCGAGATTGGAATTCCAAAGTTGACCAACAGATAACAAGCTATGCCCAAGTCCTTCCTCGTAGTATACCCTGGAAATTTATTGAGTCACCGGAGACATAATCTCCATACCCCATACGTGTGTCAACCTGGTAGTTCCCGAATCTAACTATCCCGATAAACTCATTCATGAAATTCTTAAGCCCTGAGCAATCACTGATTAGTTTAAGAAGATGTTGACATGAGTACCAAACAGAGAGAATTAGTCGGTATGTTGAAGAAGACAATAATCAACACCTCTTAAACTTTCACCACCAAAGCTTTTGAGGTTCCTGAAGTTGTAGATGCCATGAAATAATCTTAAGCGGGATTTTACAACTCTTGTGACTTAAACCGAGAGATCGATTCTCTCCCGGGATTTTACTAAATTCAACAAAAGAAACCGAAAGATGTGATATTCGAATAAGACTTAGAGTGAGGTCTTGGATAAGTTACAATTAGCAATAGGTGTCAAGTCGTGACGAGTCAAGTTACAATAGATCCGATCATAATAAGTCAAGTTGTAAGCATTTAACTCACAACATCAAATTACATTCAGACTAATCGAAACGACTCAAGTCACAACAATTCACCAAACACTAATAGTTAACAAATCACTAGACTCTCACAGCTGAGTTAATCACTAGGCACCAACAAATCTTTGAATTTTAGCCTCCTCATTATGAAGCTTTGGTAGCTCAGCAAAGTATCATCTCACGCTTGAATAGTTCTTCTCATCTTTCTTCCAGCTGACAGGCTGAAGTAATGCGTACCAAAAGTATCCAGAGACCACTTCCTAAAGTAGGTGGAATAATACATCAAAAGAACGAGTTAGAACACTGATCTTCTCTGTGGTTATGACATTTGACTTCCCGAAATAACTTCAATTAGGAAGAAGTATAAAGCTCATCACGTGTACTCGTTGTGCGTTCCGATGTATGTATCCTTCCCCTTTGCTAGTTTTGATACTTCAGAATCAGCCACAATAACTTGAAAATTTTGTGAGAAGAACAACATTTGCTTAGATGTATCCTGTGAGAATCAACTGCTACAGGATCACTCTCTGACTATCATTATCAACCCTTATATTCAATCGGCTATTGCTATGACCACATTGTGAAGTAAACTCGATATTCCCAACTTGAATATGAAGTAGAATTCCCCGTTCTTGTGACTTAAACTTGCACCAATGTATGACAAAGAGCGGTGTAGAGACTTCATGTAACATCGAATCCCTAAGTACTTTATACTCTTCAACCAACCAACCATCAAGTATAAGACATACATCACCTCTTGATTATCGACAACTCCGTGTGAATTGTGACACTGAATGTGATAGTTATTTTGTGGTAATAGAAAAGAAGAATCACCAAAATAACTAGATATCCAAGTCTTCGTCAATGTAGAGATTAAAAGCTCGAACAAGGATCATCAAGATACTAAGTACACTCACCTGTGAAATTTCACTACAATCTTAAATAAATAATACCAAATAAACTCCGTGACCACTTGACATTCCCTTTCCAAATTCTTAGCCGACATTTTCCTTTATATTTTTGTGGTTGATTTACAGAGTGCACATTAGAAGGAACAACAATCCATGAAGAAGGGGATTCTTCAGAGTCCGGTTTTGGGAAAGGAATACCAGAAGACGGATCATTATTCATGTGCAGCTTCATTATCATGATAGTCATCATCAACACCTTGAAGAATAACTGGAGATTGGGTTTCGTGAGTAGTCTGAGAAATACTTCAAACTAGTGCATCTTGCTCAATGGAGATGGAAGAGGATGAACCAAGAGCCAACAGAAACCGAAGAAGGAGCTTCAGAAACTAGATGTTCAACATTCGTTAAAGCTTGGAAGTATTCATCAAACATAAATCCCAGTCATTCTTAGTAAATGGAGTATTTGGTGTTGGTGGAGAGTTGTGTGACCATTCTTTAAACATTAATCACCATGTGGTCTATTCGAGCAAGGATAAGTAGATCCACTTGAAGATTGTACGAACATGGAAGAGACGGAACCATGTTGTAGAGAATGATCAAAACCAAGAAGATTTCTCTTCTTCCGAAGATAAGGCGCACTGAGTCATACGCCTTTCTTTTCGATGATGAACGGGGCCTGAAGTGTTGTCAGCAGACACCATAATGATGAAATTGAGACCCGAGGCTTGAACTGCGTTGTTCAAACGTCATAGTCATTGAAGAACGAGGCCTGAACAGATGTATTCAGACATCATAGAGCACATGCATCAACATCGACATTCCAAAACTCCTAAAGCTGGAGAAATGATAGCTTTAGGCCTCCTGACTTTGTATTCAGACATCATAGAGCACCTGCAACTGAGTAAGGACTACCTGCACTAACATCACAAACTTGATTGCATATATATATATATATATATATCCAAAACTCCTGAAGCTGGAGAAATGATAGCTTTAGGCCTCCTGACTTTGAGTTCTCTCATATAGTGAATGATTGATGTACCTGCAACTGAGTAAGGACTACCTGCACTAACATCACAAACTTGATTGCATATATATATATATATATATATAAAACTCCTGAAGCTGGAGAAATGATAGCTTTAGGCCTCCTGACTTTGAGTTTTCTCATATAGTGAATGATTGATGTACCTGCAACTGAGTAAGGACTACCTGCACTAACATCACAAACTTGATTGCATATATATGGGTTAGTGACAACAGTATCCAAACCCTTAGGGGTTTCACGGTCAACCATGGTATTGCCATTAGTGAGCAACTTTCCGGTAGGTAACCACTTAAGTCCGACGTTCTTAAAAATTCTACCAGTTGGCATCCACTTTTGGCAAGATCTAGGATTGCTAAGTGTCTTATGCATAGTGGAAGACTTAACGTTATTCCTAGTCTCTACTGATTTAGCAGTTTGTAACCACCTAGGAGGAGTTTTAGGTTCGTTTTGCTTCTTATGCATGGTAGATGACTTACTACAAATCCTAGATTTATCCGGTTGAATCTTAGTAGTGTTCCTCAATAACCTAGGAGGCATCATACAAGGTTGTGAACCTAAGATACCATCCTTATGAAGTAGTGCCCTTTTCCTAGCTTTTTCTAGATCATAGTTCTTGTGCAAGTCATTTATATCATAAGTGTTTTGAATCTTAATGCTTGGTTTTGACACTATTTTCGAACCAATCCTAGAGGAGCTAAGAGCAGGAGTGGCTACATGTTGAGGTTTAGCAGAACTAGAAGCAATAGTCTTAGGCAAATAATGTGGAGTGACAGGTTTTGTCAAAACTTGTTCCGCATCAACTTGGGAGGCAAACCGTGTTTTTGAAAGTTTTAGGCGTTCAGATCTAAACGCAGTCGGTTGTCTAACAACTGATTGGTTTCTATTTGATGGTAATACATGTTTCCCCAAGTTTGATGGTTTTGCAAACTTAGTGTTCACACTATTCCCAGTAGCTTTTCTTAGCTCATTTTTCAATGTTGTAACAGTGAAATCCATTTTCTGAAAATGAGCTTTGAATTCATCATTTTGGGCAATCAAAGAAGTTGTTTGTTCTAACGTCTTAGTTCTCATTTCTATGATTGTCTCGTTAAGATTTTTACAATTCACTTTCAAAGACTAATTTTCCACAAGTAACTTAGCCACATTTTGTTCCAATTCAATAATAGCACAGTCATGTTTAGCCTTAACCTCATTACACATATCACACAACTCAGTAATACGTTTTTTCAGGTTTTTGATTGTCAAGTTCTTTGTTTCTAGCTGAGCATTCAAATCATTAATCATAAAGAATTCACGGAAATCAGGAAGTTCCGGATTTTTACATGGTTGGTTAATCTGAAGACTTTCTTCCTTTTGTTGCATTGCAATTTCAAGAGAAATACAATGTTTTTCAAGCTGTAAAAATCTTTTTGAAAGTTCATTAAAACCTTCTTTATCACCCATATCATTTGATTTAAAAGTATCAGCCGTAAACACAGAACTTAACAAACCATCACGTTCAGCATCCTGATCACTTTCTCCCCCTTTATGACTCATATTTGTTGAATTAGACATGGTATTGCTATCAGTCTTTTCCAACAAATTTGTGTCATAATTGAGTTTGATTTGATCAGTATGCTGACGTTCATTAGAGAGCACATTTTGTTGAACAGTTAAAGGTACCTCAGCACATGACATTTGTTCATTAACCGGTCTAAAATCAGCATCCATGCCATGGGAGAATAGAGTCACTGAACTGCTGGTAGTGTCAAGCTTATCAGTCTGTGATCCTTTACACATCGTGACACCTAACCCAACATCCAAAGCTTTACCCGAATCGTCAATACCATCACATGATTTTACCAGATATCCCTTCACTTTGTCGTCATCTAAACGTTTGTGATGTGCTCTTTCCTCAATGAACGCCTTAACATCACCCATGAGTTGGGTGAGTGTATCTCTGAACGTGTCAACCTCAATTCCCGTGTGATCAGCAAAGCACCTTTTAGACATCTCACTGTAATGGTCATACTCCAGAGTGAATTTTGAATCAAAGAATGCTTGGAGTTGTTTGTTAATCACACAAAGAGCAGCCATGGATCCAATTTTTGAAGATTATTCTTGGTCAAGTTATTGTTGTAATTGATCTAAGTAAAGAATCATTGTGTCTGTGAAAGTCTGAACATCTTGACCAAAGAGTGTAATACCATGTCTAATTCACAAATATGAGTCATAAAGGGAAAGAGTGATCGATGGATGGCTGAACGTAGATGGTTTTTAAGTTTCTGTGTTACGTGAAGCTTTTAAATCAAAATGATAATGGTGATAAAGAAGGTCTTTAATGAATTGCAAAAAGAGTTTTTACAGCGTGAAAGAACATTGATATTTCTCGTTGGATGATTGCATGCAACAAAAGGAAGAAAAGTCTTCAGTTCAACCGTAAGGTTTCTTGGGCTCATTATAATAGCCTTCCACCCCCCAAGTCGCCATAACGTCGAAAAATTTATCATGGTATGGTTTTTCTTGCCAAATTGAGTTGATTTTGAAGGAAAATGAATATGGGCTTGATTCATGTTTGGCATTATATTTGAAGTGTATCTTTTGCATTCAAGAACATTTATGCAATGTAAGAAAACAAAAGAAAAAGTGAGAGTAAAAACTTGGCAGGGTCACATTGAAAATGAATGAAATTGTATAACAAAAATGGGTTTATAAAAGAAAAGGTACGTTTGTTTGGATACTTATAAGAAGTTGTTCAAAAAGTCTGTTGTCTTCATGCCGGCTTTTTTTAAGCTGCTTACAAGACTAAAGTCAGAAAATAATACAATTTGTTATGCATGAAGTGCATTTGTTTTATATAATGATGGTGGAAATAAAGAAACTTTTGTTTTGTTGGGTTTGCTTAGTGTAATGAACAAACCAGAAATGGGGAAAAAGGAGACATTGTGGAAATTCTTTTGTGTTTGTGGGGAATTTATGTGTGAATATTTTTGTTTTATGCAACTTTCCAAGTGACATTTGGGCCCTGATTTTTAAAAGTCTTCTAAAATAAACTATAGAATAGCGAATTGTAGTTGTAGCTAAAAAAGACTTGTAGTAGTCAAGAGGGGCCCCCACCCCTTTGTAAACCCATACCTAGTATAACCTAAGAATTTTTATGTTATTCCAAGTGTACCATTTTGGCCCTGATTTTAAAAAGTCTTCTAATAAACTATAGAATAGGGAATTGTAGTTGTAGACTAAAAAGACATGTAACAGCAATGGTACCCAACCACCCCTTATGTGAACTTACCTACTTTATAATATTAAATAGGTCATGTTTGCGCAAACAATCTTTTGAAAGCGTCTTAGGAGTGACAACGATAACGTAAGCATTTGTTTTGTTTGTTAAACCACTTCAACCAGCGTCTTGAGACACTGACCAATGCTCCAATCTTAAATGCTTCCTAAAAAAGCTACAGGGCGGTAAGCCATTTGCTTGTTTACAACTTTATGAGCTACAGTTACACCTACGTTACCAAAACACGTTTTTTAAAACAAACAATTATTGCTTACTGCTGACTGCTACCGCTACATGTCGTCAAACATAATTAACTTATAAGTTTCATTTTTATAGTTCACTCTAGTTAAACTAGTTACTCGTAGATGATCAAAATACATTTGTACAGGTTGTTCGAAAAATCAAGCCAGGCATTGACCGAAGGAAATATAAATAGCCCCGCGACCACAATACCCATAAGCCCACGAGACCCGGATTCCTAGTTTGGAGCATTGTTTCCCCGGATCATGGGATACGGCCCATGAGAAAGATCATTGGGCCCGACGATGCCCNCATGGTATTGCTATCAGTCTTTTCCAACAAATTTGTGTCATAATTGAGTTTGATTTGATCAGTATGCTGACGTTCATTAGAGAGCACATTTTGTTGAACAGTTAAAGGTACCTCAGCACATGACATTTGTTCATTAACCGGTCTAAAATCAGCATCCATGCCATGGGAGAATAGAGTCACTGAACTGCTGGTAGTGTCAAGCTTATCAATCTGTGATCCTTTACACATCGTGACACCTAACCCAACATCCAAAGCTTTACCCAAATCGTCAATACCATCACATGATTTTACCAGAGATCCCTTCACTTTGTCGTCATCTAAACGTCTGTGATGTGCTCTTTCCTCAATGAACGCCTTAACATCACCCATGAGTTGGGTGAGTGTATCTCTGGACGTGTCAACCTCAATTCCCGTGTGATCAGCAAAGCACCTTTTAGACATCTCACTGTAATGGTCATACTCCAGAGTGAATTTTGAATCAAAGAATGCTTGGAGTTGTTTGTTAATCACACAAAGAGCAGCCATGGATCCAATTTTTGAAGATTATTCTTGGTCAAGTTATTGTTGTAATTGATCTAAGTAAAGAATCATTGTGTCTGTGAAAGTCTGAACATCTTGACCAAAGAGTGTTTCAAATGCACGTTCGTATCCCCTTTTGAAACCATTTCCCTTTAAGAGTACTGAGAGGCCGTGTGAATGAAGTTGTCGGAAGCCTTCTAAGGAGCTTTTCTCTGCGTTATTGAACAATTTATGTGGCTGAAGAAACTCTTTCTCTTGAGAACATGAGCACGACGATTCCACATTATCAATACCAGAAACAAAACCATTAGTCTATTGAACATTGTCGGAAATCTCATGGTCATCAACCATGTCGTACAATTTGAGGATCTCAGAGATGACGCATTCTGGAGAATTAGTAGTCATGATTGTGAACGTGCACGGGATTTTACAAATCTATGATTTAAACCGAGAAATAGATTCTTTCACGGGATTTTACAAAATCAAGAAAAAACCGTGAAACTCTGAAGAATTGATTTGGTTTGGTTGAGGTGAGTTGAAGTGGTGAATTAATCACGTGCAAGTTATACAGGTCACAGTGAGTTTCAAACAACGTTTGCGAGTCTAACTCTGAAGAGAACTCCGAAGTAATATCCAATAGGCCCGAAAATATCACAACTCAAGATATTGCTCAATTACGCGCTTTGAAGCTCATACAAACCGTAGTCCAAAATTGCACTCAAACCAACTAAAACCAGAAGTTATCCCCGTAAAAATAAGCTCGACCCTTGTAGATTTAACAAACCAAACGTAAGCCAATAATAATTAAGTCCAGCCCACGTTATATACTACATGGCCCAAGCAAAAAACTAGTTAATACACGGCCCAGTGACAAATCCGGACTAGGCCCATCAAACTAAAATCATCCAAACCCTAAAAACACACTTATATAAGACCACTAATTACCACCCACCCTAATTTTTCTAACCCTAATCACACTTCTCACACACAAACGCAGCCACCATTATTTTCTCTGTCTCAAATCCAACGCAGCTTAAGAATACTGGCACCGTCCATTTGTATCTACCTGGTCTTGTAAGCCAACAAGAAAGAAAAGAAATCCAAGGTAGGTTTTATATGTGGTGTATTAATTTGGACCGAAAAAAAAGATGATGAAACACACAAGTTTTTATCTTTCTTTTGAATTTTCGTACATTAAACAAACTTGTCTTCTTACAAGATCTATGATGAGGTTTTCTTTTACTCAAATCAGTGAGTATGAAAAGAAATAGAACTGAGATCGTTATCCTTTTTCTTTGTTTTCGTTTTCTCTTGTAATTTTTTTGCTTGAACGAATTGAAAGGAGAATGAAACAAAGTTGTTTATGTTCTCTCTTTTTAGGGTTCGAATATTGAAACTTAGCTAGGCTTTAATAGAGATGATTGATGATAAGTTTTTCTTTTCAGCTTTTGTCTTATGACGATTAATGGATGCCAAAAGGAATGAAAAACTGAGATCTCGTTGTTAACCTTAAGTAACTTGCTGTTTATATCCGAATGTAAATAAAGATGAAACACTTTTGTTTTTCCTTCTTGCCTTTGGTGTGCAAATATATGTCGACTCTCCCTTCTTGTTTTGTTTTCTTTTAAACTGAATCAAAAGATTGAGTGAAACCCCATTTGGTTATTGCTCAGTCTTTGAATGATTCGAATATATAACAATGAGGGTTAGCATCAAATACTGATCTATGATGGTTTAGGTTCTAACACTTAAGATCTTTTAAGGTCTTTAATTATGTGGAACAAACTGAGATCTTTTTGTTTTGAGTATGGTGACCGTTTTATCTTTCTCGTTCCTTGTACTTTTTGATTATAGTATGTAGATTGAGGGTAGAGGATTGAAGCAGTTGATGTAAAATTGGCAGCGTGGCGTTTAGTTTAGACAGCAAAAACAAACTTAATCGCTACTTCATTTAATCGCCACAAGAATTTAAACGCCAGAAGCATTTAAACGCCTGAGCAAAACTTAAACGCTGGGAAAGAAAACAAAACTAGTCAGCCGTCCTTTTTGTCCTTATATCACGAAATGGCAAAAGATTTAAACACCAATAAGACTGAACAAGAAACTTAAACGCCACTAGTATAACACCAAAGCAATTTTTGCAATAAGACAAAGAAAACAGTCCTTGAAGCTTAAAAATCGGATCTGAGTTTTGTGGATCATCTAAACGCCACCAAGAATACTTTTAATCGCCACCAAGAACACAACAACAAAAAAACAGTTTTAACAAAAACTATTTTCAACCCAGTTTTGATACAATAATATTCAAGTCAGTTTTGACAATATTTCCAAAACTCAGTTTTGACAACAAGGTATCAATAACGAGTTATAACAAAGAGGCATGAAACAAAGAAGACAAGAAAAAGTAATTCGAACCAAAAATAAAGCTCAAGAACCAAACTAAAGATCCAAGAATAAACAATCCCAAGGTGAAACCTTGGCTCTTGATACCAATTGTAGAACACTCATATTACTAACTTGTTTGGATCTTTGAGGTATGGATCGAATTAGAGAAGGATAGAAAGAAAGAAAGAAGAAGAAGAAGAGGAGAGGTTAGAGAGAGAAAGAGTAGAGAGAGTTGGAAGCTTAGAGAGAGAGTGAAACCAAAAAAAAGAAAATAGATTAGGAAGGCTCACCCTCTCCAAGGATGGAGAGGGTATTTATATGTACATGAGTTTTTGCCACTTGGGCTGTGGATCATGCATACAGTGGGTAAAGACCCGTCCTTCTTCCGCGAATACTAACTACTTCTATTCTACATTTACTAACTATTGTAAATACTACGAGCTAAACAATGCTTAATCATATTTGGGGTGACCGAATCTTTCTTATACAAAAATTGTATTCCTAACAGATCACCAACACTAATTACAATCTATGGAATGTGGTCCTCAAAGGCAATAGTTTGAAAAAGACTGGGAATGATCCTAATGGTCACATTACCATTCTTGCTCCTACAACTGCTGAAAAGGTGCTTGCTGTTCAGAGGGAAAACAAAGCAAGAACAATCTTGCTTCAAGCCATACTAGATGATCATATGGGCGATTTCCACTACCTTGATGATGCTAAGGACATCTGGGAGGCCATCAAAGCACGGTTTGGAGGTAATGATGAGTCCAAGAGGATAAGGAAGTCCATGCTTAAGCAGGAGTTCCAGGAGTTTAAAGTAACTGAAGAAGAAGGTCTACACAAGGGCTATGACAGATTTCAAAAGATCCTGAGTCAGCTGAATCAACTGAAGCCAAGCCTGATAATGAAGACTGCAATTCTAAGTTTTTAAGAGCCCTACCTCCTTCTTGGTCTCAAGTCAGCATTGCACTTAAAACCAAGGGTGGCCTTGACTATCTCTCTTTTGATAGTCTCTACAACAAGCGCAGGAGTCTTGACCTTGATGTTAAAGGGCACTCCTCCTTTTCCTGACCTCCTCCTCACGCAGCATTTGTCAGCACTACCTCAAACAGGCTAACGTACACTCGAAGTCCAAGTTCTTCAACATCTTCATCAGGACCACAGAAGAACAATCATTCCAGTGGTGTGTTAGAGGATGTGCTTCACTCTTTTGTTGCTGACTATGAACCTCAGCAGCAACTGGATTTTGAGGACTTTGAGGAAGTAGATCCATTGGACTTGGAGGAGATGAATCTTAAATGGCAGATGGGTATGCTCTCAGTCAACATCAAGTGGTTTGAGAAAAAGGCTGGGAGAAAGATCAATTTCAGGGGAAGGGATCCAGCAAGATTTGATAGAAAGAAGGTCAAGTGCTATGCATGTGGTCAAATGGGTCACTTCTCCAGAGAGTGTAATGAAAAGATATCTGATGATAAGACCAGATATTCTGCCTTCAAAAGGAAGAGGACTCACCAGATTCCAAGGCATTGGTTTCTGTAGATGAACATGTAGACTGGAAGGACCATGAAGCTGATGATGTGGAGGGTAGTGCTCCTCAGCTCTACTCATATTTGGCATGCTGTGACACTGAAGATGAGGCAGGGGAATTTGCCTTCATGGGCATCTCATCTCAGGTACAAAATTATGTTTTTGGATGTGATAGTAAGTATAATGCACTTAAAAAGGCTTATAATGAAATGGAACCTCAATACAATGAATGTTATGTACAGGTACAATCCTATAAAGGGGTTGTTAAAACATTAGAGCAACAAAAAGTATGGTTTCAAAATAATCAATTAGCTTATGAAGAAAAGATTAGAGTGTTAAAAAAAGACTTGGAAAATACTGAAAATTTGTTAAAGTTCTCTGAAAAAGAAAAGGCTAGAGTTGATTTAGAAAAACAAGAGTTGCAAGTTAAATTTGATAATGAATTTGCAGGTAGACTTAAGTGGCAAGAAGGAGCTAAAAGCTTAGAGAAATTAATTAATAATTCACTATCCACTAGGTCTAGGAGATCATTAGGGTATGGAGATTATATAGGGCCAGATGAGGTTTTTGACCCTAGTGAACCAAGTGTCTTTGACCCTGAACCACCCTTGCAATTTCAAACTCCTGTTAAGTTTACAAAAGAAGGAGAAATGCACACTGTTTCTCCCACCATTACAGGATTATGCCCACCTCACCAACTCTAAACTTAGTTGAATCACAATTAGACACTGGCAACAAGTCCTCTAACTTGTCTGCCTCTGGCAATGACTCTAATGATTATGTCTCTTGTTCTTTCAGTGACAAGACATCTGAGACCCCTACAAGCAGCTTTGCCAGTTGTGATTCAAGTCCCAAGACCTCACCCATGCCATCACCTAAGTCTTACAAGTCTGCTGACTCAAGAGTTGCTGCTGATGAATCAATTTCAAAGACAGCACCTTTTGAAGACTTGTCTTTTCATTCTATGAAAAATAAATCCTTTCAGTCTATTAAAAACAATTCAGTTTATGGTTTGAATAAGGTTGTTTGTACTGAATCTTCTAATGTTATGAACAAATCTTCTAAGAAGAAAACTTGTTTTGTTTGTGGTAGTAAATTTCATTTGATTAGTGATTGTGATTTTCATGAGCAAAGAATGGGTGTTTATGCTAACCAACAGAAACCTAGACCAGCTACTCAAAACAACAACAGATTTAATTCTGCTGATAAATCAGTTTCTGCTGATAAGCCTGTTTCTGCTGGTCACCCAGTTTCAGCTGGCAGACCTAATTCCACTAACAGACATAGACATAATGCTAGACCATTCTACAGACCTACTAGTTCTTACTTTTATAATGGTTTTTGGCCTCATGTTTATGACCCAATGTATTGGAGGGGGGCATATTGGGATACTGTTGTTAAGCCCTCAGCAGGTTGTTCTTGGAAACAATATAGACCATCTACACATAGGGGATTCAAGAAAAATGGTGGATCTCATTCATCTACATGGCCTCATTCCTATGATCCACAAGGCAGGCTCAAGTCATTTATGACTTGAGTCTCCATATGATACTAACATTTTTGTATATTTTATTATTGTTGTTGTAGGAACATCCCCTAATGAGTAAAGATGTAGGTATAGTAGATAGTGGTTGTTCTAGAAGCATGTCTGGAAACAAGGAAAAGTTGCATGATTTTGTGCCAATTTCTGGAAGCAATGTACAATTTGGAGGAGGAAATGGGAAAATTACAGGTAAAGAAACCATTAGGACCTCTAAGCTGAACTTTGAAAATGTCTACTATGTGAAGGAGCTACAAAATTTCAATTTGTTCTCAGTTTCACAAATTTGTGACACAAAGAACAATGTTCTCTTCACAGAAACAGACTGCTTTGTGCTTTCAAAGGACTTCAAGCTACCTGATGACAGTCAGATCTTGCTCAAAGTTCCAAGGAATCACAATCTCTACACTTTCAATTTGAATGATGTTCAGCCTGAAGGAGATCTATCTTGTTTAGTGGCCAAAGCATCTTTGGATGAGTCTTCCAAATGGCACAGAAGGATGGCACATGTGAACTTCAAGACCATCAACAAGCTAGCCAAGCATGTATTTGTTCATGGACTTCCTTCCAAAATCTTTACCAATGAGCAAAACTGTGTTGCCTGCAACAAAGGAAAGCAGCACAAAACATCCTTTAAATCCATTACTGCTGTAGGCACAATTTCAGAACCTCTTCAGATGCTACACATGGATCTTTTTGGTCCTACATCCATCAGGAGTATTAATCATAAGTACTTCTGCCTGGTGGTCATTGATCACTATAGCAGGTTTTGTTGGGTATTCTTTTTGGGGACTAAAGATGAAACTTTTCAAGCTCTTAAAGAATTTATAACCCTTGTTGAAAACCAGCTAAACAAAAAGGTTAAATGTATATGGTGTGATAATGGGACAGAGTTTAAAAATGCTAAATTAATTGAACTTTGTGGGTCTAAGGGTATAAAAATGGACTATAACATTGCTAGGACCCCACAACAAAATGGGTTGGCTGAGAGAAAGAATAGAACCCTTATAGAGGCAGCTAGGTCTATGCTTGCTGACTCTAAACTACCCACTATGTTTTGGACTGAAGCAATAAGCACTACTTGTTATTTCTTTAATAGGGTTTCAATCACTAGGCCTCATAACAGGACACCTTATGAACTTCTGACAGGGAAAGTTCCTACCATAGGTTACATTAGACCTTTTGGATGTCATGTGACCATTTTGAATACCAGTGACCACTTANGAAGCAATAAGCACTACTTGTTATTTCTTTAATAGGGTTTCAATCACTAGGCCTCATAACAGGACACCTTATGAACTTCTGACAGGGAAAGTTCCTACCATAGGTTACATTAGACCTTTTGGATGTCATGTGACCATTTTGAATACCAGTGACCACTTAGGAAAATTTGATGGCAAAGCTGATGAGGGGTACATAGTTAGCTATTCAGCTCATAGTAAGGCTTAAAGGGTATATAATATGTCTGCTAAAAGAATAGAGGAGACTCTTAACCTGAGTTTTCTTGAGGAGAAACCTAATGTTCAGGTTAAAGGTCATGATTGGTACTTTGACCTTGACTATTTAACTGACCATTTGGGCTACACTAGATACAAAACTAATCAATCTGCAGGTACACAAGAGTCCCCCTCTAACAGTGTAGGTACCCAGGATGATGATTCAGATTGTGACTCTGAGGATGATGAACAAACCATACTTGTTCCTTCTTTTCCTACCACTAACAATTTTTCAGGTTTCCAAGACAAAGTTGCTTCTGGTATGGATGATTCAAGCTTTGCAGAGGATCTTGCTAGACTTCAAAAGCAAGAACATGCAGCAAATGCAGAGGCTGAGAGGCTTGGTCTTGAGTTTGCTAAAGACACTGAGGAACTTGTGAGACAAGCTGCTGATGTCATCCGCAGGAACATGGATACTGATGGTCATGGCTCCATTCCTGCTGATAGTTCACCTGTTGCTGTTGTTCCTACCAATTCTGCTGATGCTGATTCTACTGACTCTCCTATTGCCGCTGATCATCCAACCACTTCCACTGGTTCTTCTCCAAGCTTTGATGACCCTTTTGGATGCTTTCCAAGCCCCACAGATCTTGGAAATCATCAATAAGGTGCTGGTATCTTTAGCTCCTCTTCCTATGATGATGATTTTGCTCCAACCTTGAACAATCTGCAAACTACTGTAGAAGTGAACCCTAATGCTACTAAGAGAATAAATACAATTCATCCTCAAACAAATATTCTTGGAGATCCCAATGCCATGGTTCAAACTAGAAGTATAGTGAAAAAGACAAAGTTTGGCGAATGCGCCTTTATCACTTATGTTACTACTCATCAAAGGGACAATCATACAGATCAACAACATTGTCTGTTTGCTTGTTTCTTATCTAAAGTTGAACCAACCAGTATTGCACAAGCACTTGGTGATCCAAGTTGTGTTGAAGCTATGCAAGAAGAGATGCAACAATTCAAGAATCAAGATGTTTGGATACTTGTGGATCTACCAGAAGGTAAATATGCAATTGGAACTAAATGGATCCTCAAGAATAAAAGAGATGCAAGGGGGATTGTGGTCAGAAACAAAGCAAGGTTGGTAGCTCAAGGTTTCAGACAAGAGGAAAGGATTGACTATGATGAGGTGTTTGCACCAGTTGCCAGGTTGAGGCAATCAGGCTATTTTTGGCATTTGCTTCTTATATGGGATTTGTGGTGTATCAAATGGATTTGAAGAGTGCCTTTCTCTATGGTAAAATTAAGGAGGAATTGTATGTAACTCAACCAAAAGGATTTGAAGACCCTCAAAATCCCAAAAAGGTTTATAAGGTTGTGAAAGCTCTCTATGGTCTTCATCAAGCACCAAGGGCCTGGTATGCAAGATTGTCAAATTATCTCTTGGAACATGGTTATAGAAGAGGTGCAATTGATAAGACTCTTTTCATCAAGAAGAATTCAAGAGACATCATTCTTGTTCAGGTTTATGTGGATGGCATCATCTTTGGATCCACAAAGGAGGCCTGGTGCAGGGAATTTGAAAATTTGATGAAAAGTGAATTTTAAATGAGTGCTATGGGGGAGCTTACATTTTTCTTGGGTCTATAAGTTAAGCAAAAGCCTGAAGGGATCTTTATCGGCCAGGATAAGTATGTAAAAGACATTCTCAAGAAGTTTGACTTTGAGAATATTAGGACTGCAACTACTTCTTATGAGGCTCCCAAGCCTAAGAATCAAAATGAGCCAGATGAAGCTGTGAATGTTCACCTCTACAGATCCATGATTGGTTCACTCATGTATCTAACAGCTTCTAGGCCAGACATTACATTTGCATTCAGTGCTTATTCTAGACATCAAGTCACATCATTGACTTCACACCTCAATGCAGTTAAGAAAATCTTCAAGTATTTTAAAGGTCAACCCAAGTTAGGCCTTTGGTACCCAAGAGATTCTCCATTGGTGTTGGAAGCATATAGTGACAGTGATTATGCTGGTGCCAATCTGGATAGGAAGTCCACCACTGGAGGTTGTCAATTCTTAGGAAGAAGGTTAATTTCTTTGCAATGCAAGAAACAAAACATTGTGGCCGCCTCATCTACTGAAGCAGAGTATGTTGCTGCTGCCAATTGTTGTAGACAAGTGCTTTGGATTCAGAATCAGATGCTTGATTATGGGTACAATTTTATGAACACCAAAATCTATATTGATAATCAAAGCACAATTTCAATTGTTAAAAATCCAGTTTTTCATCAACGAACTAAGCATATTAAAATTAGGAACCACTTTATTAGAGATGCTAATGAGAAACATTTAATTCAGGTGCTTAAAATTCATACTGATAAAAATGTGGTTGATCTGTTAACCAAAGCTTTGATGGACCTAGGTTTAACTACGTAGTTGTCCATATTGGGATGGTTAACCCCTGAGTGCTTATTCTGAGGGGAGGAATAGGCCTAAGGGGAGGCATATGCCTCTGGGGAGGATTTGTAATACATGTATTTTGTTATGAGTTTGTTCACTAACTTTGTTTTGCAGGTTACTTGTTGTATAAACTAACAATTATGTGTTTTAGATTGTCTTGTGTGTTTTGTTTTTGTCTTGCAGATATTTGTTTCTGCTGATATTCTTGTTTCTGCTGATGATGTTGTTACTGCTGATGTGTGGATGTATCCGTAGAATTGACTCATATCAGTAGAATTGAGATAAATCAGTGCAATTTGGAAACAAACATCAAGAGATACATCAAGGAAATATGTAAATTCATTAATCATCACTGATTGCTACAAAAGATGGCGCAATTACAGACCCTAACACAACTAGAACAAACAACCATCATCGTAACCCTACTCTACCACACACAACCATCACTCACTGCAGCTTCTGATTTTTCTGGTTCTTATGGCAGTGGTGATGAAGGATATCTACTCCATCTTCCCTTTCCCTTTCACATCATCATCATAGACATCTGAAGCATACACTCTGCGTAGGAGATTGGGAAGATCCTCTGAAGATTCAGATGGAGTTGTGGGAGCTTGGTTTTGTGGTTCATCCTCATCTGATGAAGTACAGAGAAAAGGTGATGTGAGTTCTCGAGAAGGTGGTTGGAGAGGAATCCAAGGATTTGAATCCTCAGAAGATTCCGGTGACATGGCCGGAATGGGGGCTTTACTTGATGTACCAACATCATTTCCCTGTTTCTTAGCTTTCTTCTTTAAGATGTGGCTACTCTCTACACCTGGAAAGTGATCGGTGCTCCTTGATGGTGAATCGCCTTGGGTTGAAGAATCAGAAGAAGGTTCCACGATTTGGGGTTTTGAACTCATGGTTATTGCTTTTGATGGATAATTAGGGTTTGATTTGGATAATTTGTGATTTGGATCTATTTTATAGGCAAAGTCAAAGTTTAGGTCCATTAATGCGTATCGGGTGGAAAAGTAAATACCCTAAGATATTTACTTAAGATATTTTGCACAAGAGGGTGTTTCTACTGAAGTTGGTTTCTGCTGATTGACTTGGTTTCTGCGGACTAACTTCTCAGTTTCTGCTGATTGTGTGCTTTGAGCTAATTCAGTGGAATCAGAATCAAGAACAGAGAAAGATGAATGGAAATAAAGATAAATAAAGCATATTATTCATTAAAATAGTTGCATCATGGATGCAATTACATAAACCCATTCACAGGGCCATCATATCATAACAACTAAACACAACACCAGACAACTAAATCCAAACACCCCTATCCAAACAACCTAACACATATCACCCTACTCCTCCTTCCTCTTCCCTTTGTCCTTAGGATCAGAGGTGCCTTCCCCAACCCCTTTGGCCCTCTGCATCTTTCCAACTCCCTTGGCCTGCATCCTAGGCGCCCATAGTCTCTTGCAAACCAGACCCAACACTTATGGGGGTGGTTTTGGCAATCGCTGGGAAGATTGGGGAACTGGAATCTTGCTCATTCCGGCCACCACTCTCTCCATCTCTCTTGTCAGCAGCATTGAGAGTGGTGGTGGTTCTGAGACTGGAGCTGGCTCAGAGGATCCCTCTTCATCCTATGGTGGCTTGGATGGAAAGTAACAGCCCAGTGTCACATTGGGATTGTAGTATGGCATTTGGTCCTCTGGAGGGAAAAAGGATAACCAGTGTGGCTCCTCAGCAGCATCATCATCATGTTTCTTCTTGCGTGCCTGTTCTTTGGTTTGCCATGGTCGAACAGGGCACCCTGGTGGATAATATTTTCCCCATCTGTTGTCTTCTGAGTCGGATGAAGAATCGGATGAAATATCAATAGGGTTCATGATTCTGGTGGATTGGGAAGATTGGGATTGGGAGATATGGGTATATTGTGATTTAAGGCCTAATTTATAGACTTGATTTGGCCATTAAGTGGGAGTTAATGGAATTGAATGAGGGGACGGTTGGAAAGTAAAAAATTAAAATACATTCTAGATGATGCGTTGACCAAAAGAAAGATATTTACATAAGTAATTTTCTAACTATAGTCGGTTTATGCGGATTAATTTTACACTTGGTTTCTACGGATTGACCACTTGTTCCTACTGATTGACTTTTGGTTGCTTCTGAAGGTTAATATTTGGGTTAATTAAAAGTCAAAATTGGTCAAATATTCGTTCCACGATTTTTACCAATTCACTACCACGATTTGGGTAACTTCCATAAATAACCTAACGTGTGTAACCCACGCCCAAATTTTTTTTAACTGTTTATAAACAGGAATTGGCATCTAAGCATGATATCCGTATTCCATCCTCCATGGGGTAATTTTGACTCCATACTGTTGTATATTTTTGTTTCTTTCTTTTATTCTTAGTTAAAAATATAAAAACTAAAATAAAAAAATTACTAACTTTCTTTGTAGAATTGCCAATCTTTGTTGTATACAGGTACTTATATGGTTATCAACTCACCATGATGTTGATTGTTCCATCAAAGAGTTGGCTAGTCCAAAGGGTACAGCTTTGGTAAAGACACATCAAATCTGTTGATAGCTGTAATGGTTTGCTCAAAACCATAGGGTACCCAACTCACCCATGCTTCATTGCTGAGAGTTAAAATGGTCATCAATTCACCATGGCTCTTATCCTCTGGAAATCCAAAGAATTGGCTAGCCCACATGTATATNTACTGTTGTATATTTTTGTTTCTTTCTTTTATTCTTAGTTAAAAATATAAAAAATAAAATAAAAAAATTACTAACTTTCTTTGTAGAATTGCCAATCTTTGTTGTATACAGGTACTTATATGGTTATCAACTCACCATGATGTTGATTGTTCCATCAAAGAGTTGGCTAGTCCAAAGGGTACAGCTTTGGTAAAGACACATCAAATCTGTTGATAGCTGTAATGGTTTGCTCAAAACCATAGGGTACCCAACTCACCCATGCTTCATTGCTGAGAGTTAAAATGGTCATCAATTCACCATGGCTCTTATCCTCTGGAAATCCAAAGAATTGGCTAGCCCACATGTATATAGCTTGTGGTAAAGGCAGTGGCAAAACCATATTTGGTAATCAATTCACCAAGGTAATTTCTTACCAAAGGATTGGCTAGTCCTGAGCAAACGGCTCCAGGTAAAGACATGTCAAATCCGTTTATGGCTGTGATGATTTGCCAAAAATCATTAGGGTATTTCAACACACCAATGATTCATGTTCTAAGTGTTGGACCGGTTCCTAGTTCACCAGGGTGATGTCCTGATTCCACCAAAGGACTAGCTAGCCCAAGAGTGAGTAGCTACTTGGTAAAGGCTTATCAAATCTATTCATGTAGCTGTTGGTTCTGATTGCTGCTGACATATGGAGGTTGCTGCTGGTTCCTTGTTCTTCAGAGTTAGTTACTTGTTGCTGCTGATATAGAATTGGTTGCTGCTGGTGCTTCATTTTGCTACACATTTTAGAGTCTCAATCCTCATGTTCTGTATGTTAAAGATCTATCAAGAATCTTGAAATTAACCATGTCAAATTCAAGATTAGGGGGGATTGTTAGGAATTATTGATTCCTGTTGATGACATACTGGTTTCTGCTGACTATGGATCCTGCGGACATATTTGGTTCCTGCTAATTTGGTACATCCGTAAGAATGTAATAGAACGAATAGAGTTTGGTTATTTTAGGACAAGATATGTAGAATATCTTTCATAGTTTTATCTTTATTCGTTTCTTGTAAGAAGGTTTAGGGTTTTTTGTAGTATAAAAGGAACCCACGGCCAATGCATTATGTAGGAGTTTATAAACAATCTTTAGTGATTAATAAAAGATCCATAGAGGATCAAAGAGTTCTTAGTTATTTGTTCTTAGTCTTGTGTTTAATTTCCACGTGAATACAAGATATACAGAGGTTTTCCTTTAGTATACTTTTGATTAGAATAGTATTCTAACGATCCACAGGCTCTAAGATCTATCAAGGTCTATAGTTTCAACATGTTAGAATTAATAGTAGGTTTTATTAGCCTCGTATTAGATTAGTTTAGTTAGGCCCATTTAGATATTAGGTTTTCTTTCTTTATAAGTTCCGCTGTAATATCTTTCATAATAATCAAATCAATACAATGTAGTTTTTTGGTTCATTATCGCTTTCCCCCCAACTCTGTTTACATATATTTTGGGTACTGATATGAATGAGATTATGGTGAGAAAAATCTGAAATTGTAAAAATACACTTTTCTGGCTCAATAATTGGATCAAAGGTTGCGGGCCTTTGACCGATTCCCTCATTTGTACGCTCTTGAGCACCTCCTCTAACGGAACTACAAGAATCCAGTCAATCAGCCACGAAGCAAATTTGTCGGTAAACGACATAATTTTGTGAGTAATTGGCTAATACACATGGATTACCCACAAACCTTCGAGTGGGTAATTAGTGGGTAATTTTGCTTAGTGTGTGGGTAAATTTTTTGTGGGTTTTCATAAGATACCACGAAAATGCCCACAAATATAATCTTAGCTAATTCATGCATGGGTAAAATTCCCTATGAAAATAACCGTGTGTAAATTAATGGGAAATATATTGTTTGTCCGCAATAATCCGTGGTAAATTACCCACGCATATAGCCATGCTTAAAAATCTTGGGTGATTCGAATACTTAAATTAATCATGATTGATTTTTATAGTAATAGGTGGCTAAATGTTTACACCATAATAACATGGGTAAATTCTTGGTAAATTTACATGATTTTGATGAATATTACTATCAAACTACTACAAATATACAAACCACATTATACACTAAGACTTTAAAAATACAACATACTGCTAGTAAAAGTAAGTGATTCAGATATGATTCTAAAGGTCTTAATTGATAAAATTACAAATACTGTGAGATTGACCATGGTGTACGAATTAATGAACCTTCACCGTTTTGAAAATTTTGTGTTGTAATATTCTTCTTGCTTCTCCTTTTGTGTCTCCCAAAAAGTGTGAAGGTGCTTTGCCTCCTCTCTTCGCCTTGTACCTTGCTACGTTGTTAAAGTTTCTACGCTTCTACTCAGTTTTGTGTATATCTGGTGTAAGATGTTAACTCTTGACAGATCTACTTGCACTTGACGGATCTACCTACACTTAATACCATTTGAAAATCATCAAAACGTACCAATCCAAGGATAAACGATATGAAAATACAAGTAAAAAGTAAAAAAGATCAAAGAAATAGTATGACGCTTAGAGGATGCATAAAGATCTCTAAATGTGAAATGTACACCAGTGTGAATATGATATTGATAATGTCATAAGAATTAAAGATATTGGCAACTCTGAAAATTGGAACACAAAACATTGCATAAATTAATTTGTTAGTAATATACTGAAATGAACAAATTATATAAAATAATGAAACCGCAACGATCCTATATAAGCTCTGGAATCACAAACGAACTCAATGTATCAACTCATCTCACGTAGGACGATGCAATAACCTGCAACCAAACGCATCAAAAATTATTTATCGATGTTATTCGTTAAACATAAATTATTCCGGAACTCATACCTTTACGTCATGAGACAATAGTTTGCGTCATATGAAATACAAGATGACACGTACCCTTCTATAAATGTTGATTATATATGGCTCGAAATTGTACGAGCCTTGTTATGTTATGCAAACAAAAAATTGCATACGAGCCAAAGGGCATGAATCCAGTGAGTGAAGGAAAAAAAAAAAAAAAAACGTAAAATGAGAAGGATGAGAAATAACAATAATCACATATTTGAAATACAGTAATTTGAATTAGATGCATCTCTATTCATTTAGATGCATCTAAATTAGTTTTGAAAGTGATCTTGAAGTGAAAACAACGCAAAGTAGTACTAGCAACAAATTTGACCTGCAGGAGACGAAAATACATAGGATTCGTCTAACTTGATAAAATGCATCTAAAATATGAGAAGGATGAGAAATAACAATAATCACATATTTGAAATACAGTAATTTGAATTAGATGCATCTCTATTCATTTAGATGCATCTAAATTAGTTTTGAAAGTGATCCTGAAGTGAAAACAACACAAAGTAGTACTAGCAACAAATTTGACCTGCAGGAGACGAAAATACATAGGATTCGTCTAACTTGATAAAATGCATCTAAAATATGTATTCATCTAATTTTTTGCTATAATATATATATATATATATATATATATATATATATATATATATATATATATATATATATATATATATATATATATATATATATATATATATATATATATATATATATATATATATATATATATATATATATATATATATATATATATATATATATATATATATATATATATATATATATATATATATATATATATATATATATATATATATATATATATATATATATATATATATATATATATATATATATATATATATACATATACATATATATATATTCAGTGCTTATTCTAGACATCAAGTCACACCATTGACTTCCCACTTAAATGCTGTTAAGAAAATCTTTAAGTATCT
>LBNU01003656.1:7612-55354 GCA_014162995.1 Artemisia annua | reverse complement strand
GAGGAAGTCCAAGGGCCATGCATGTAATATCTTAAGACTTGGTAAGTAACCCTTGGACTCCCCTATATATATGATGTATAAGCCTTCCTAAAGGCTTGTTGGTTCTCTTGATAATACAAGTTTAATATATCACATATTAGAGTTCCTTCCATTCTCATCTTCTTCATCTTCTTCTTTCTTATTGGTTTATGATTCTATGATTGTGTATGTTTGAATATGGTGACCTAACAAGTCCTTTACAAGTTAAGTATATGTCTAACCGAATAAGATATTTACAAGATCTTTTCTATACTTATCAAATACAAAAATAGTTATCTAAATAGCAGTGGAAAGTATATGCACTAGCAGTGGTAATGGAGTTTCCACTGCTAGTGTATTCTGCAGCAGTGGTCTTCTTCCATGCTTAATAGTGGTAACTGTTAGTGTTATTCCCAACACAGGTAAAAAGGTAAGTTAAGGTTTTGGTGTGTTTTCCATGCTCACCCCCATATCATGTCCCGGGATTGTCTTCGACTCATCAATTCTTCAATAAATGCTCCAAATTGTGTCGAATCGATTCGGTATTGCTCCGTTTAGCTCCGATTTCCCATCCAAGCTCCGTTTTGCTCACTTTTGCCTTGTTTTCAATCCATTTGTACCTGAAATACGCAAAAACACTTTCCAATGATATTTGCAATATTATATGGTCTTTTCGGGTGTTTATGGTCGTTTTTGTGGGTTAAATAAGGTAAAAGATATGTGTAAATAGGCACATATCATATATACATCAAATTCAAAGTCAAGAACAAGTCAAAGTCAAGATAAGATACGAGGAAAGTCATAAGAGTAAAGATCAGAATATAAAGACCAACAATAGGTATGCGTATGTTGGAGAGAATGCAACAACAAATCAATTGAAGATATTGATCGAAGGCAAGATGAGAGATCACAAATATGAATGGAACAAAAAAAATCTATCAAGTATATTACAAACAAGGTTCAAGATCAAGATACAAGTGCTGAAAATTCAAGATCCAAGATTAAAGACTAAAGATGCATCATTCATAAATGACCAACTCTTGGGGGATATTGTTAACTTTAATGAAGTGATGGTCATTTATTTATATGAACCTTGTTTACTTGTAATAGCTAGTGTTAGACTAAATGGTGGCCTAATAGATTTAATTAGACTAGATAAGCTAATAGGTTATAAGTTAAGGCATATGTTAGGATATAAAGTCTAAGTACTGATGAAAGTTAAAGTACTGCTGAAGTTTAAAGTCAAAGTACTGCTGAAGATATAAAGTCAAAGTACTGCTTGTATGGAAACAAGTCAAAGTGCTGATTATGTAAAAGGACTGACATGCAAATCATGCAAAATGTTTAAGGATTATTGTGTAAATCTAGAATGTTCTAAGTTAGAGTTAGTTTACTTGTCGTTCAAGTATTGTAAACCGACTAGGGTTTTCCTTATGCCTATAAAAGGATCCCTAGGTTGGCATTAGTGATATACGATTTTAGAGATACATGCAAGTTCGATATTAGAGTTATTAGGCTTGTTAGTGAATCTGTGTATGAAAGCAGGTTCAAAGTTTTAATATAATCAAAGTTCTTTGATAATTCTTCTTAGCTTTGTTGAAGTAGATTCGCATACTTAACAGAGTTATTCAGTGTTTCATTGTTAGTAGTTTAGGATTTATCCAAGATTACTAAACCCTTACAAGCTACATAGTTAGTTTGGTCAGAGTATATCGATCCATCAAGTGGTATCAGAGCTTGTGTGGAAACTCTGATTAAGAAGAAATCCTTGAAAACCGATTTAACAAACCCTGAAGATGACGACAAAGCTGCACCAATCCCATCCATCACCTCACTCAGAATTCCTATCATCAAGAAGGGAGAATATGATCTCTAGAGCATGAAGATGAGGCAGTACATTGCTATTACAGACCATGCTCAATGGGATGTAATTGTTAATGGTAATATGGTTATTGAAGAACCTGAAGCAGTTCCAGGACAACCTAAACCACCTTTACCACAAGTGCCAGCAACTACAAAAAGAAATCAAGATAAGGCTCTCAACATACTGTTGCTGATATTCCTGATGGTCACCTACTCAAGTTTCATGATGCTAAGGATGCAAAACAATTATGGGCTGCTATCAAGACAAGGTTTGGAGGTAATGATGCTTCCAAAAAGATGCATAGAAACTTATTAAAGCAAAAATTTGAAACATTCACTGTTGGTGAAAGAGAAGGTCTTGATGCTGCCTATGATAGATTCCCAAATCTTCTTAGTATGCTAGAGTTATATGGAGCAGAGGTAACTGTTGAAGATGCAAACTTGAAGTTCTTAAGGAGTTTTCCATCTGTATGGCATGTAGTTGCTACTATGATCAGAGGACAACTTGGTTTGGATTGTATGGACTTTGATGATCTCTACAACAACTTAAAGGTGCATGAGCATGAGATGAATGGTCAAATAAGTTCAAAATCACACAACATTGCTTTTGTGTCTTCTAAAAACAGAAGCAGTACTTCCACTAAAAGTACTGCTTATCCTGTTCAAAGTACTGTTGGTGAAAAACAACATGTTTGCACAACCATGACCACTACCACTTCCTCACCTTCAAACATCATGAATTCTAATGATGTTGTATGTTCCTTCTTTGCTCAACAAGCCACTTTACCTGTTACTTATGAAGAAGATTTGTTGCAAATTGAAGAAGATGATCTAGAAGAGATTGACATAAGATGGCAAGTTGCCATGATAACTGCAAGGATCAAGAAGTTCATGAAGAAAACAGGGTTTAGCATTTGATAAGTCTAAGATTGAATACTTTAATTGTCAAAGGCCTTGACACTTTGCAAGGGAATGCAAGTTTGCTAAATATCAAGCAAATAGGATGATTGAGAAACCCAAGGTTGAAATCAAGGAGGTTCCTATTACTGAAACTAAACCAAAAGCATTGGTAGCTCAATAAAATCTATCAGAGGTTGACTGGAGTGCTGAATTCGATGATGAACCAGTAACCTACTGTAATGTTGCATTGGAAGACTGGAGCACAGCCTTTGATGAAGAACCAAGATTTGCTGCTTTGAAAACAAGAGATGGTCTTGGAAACCTTGATGGTCTTGGAAGCTTTGATTGGTGCATGGAAAGTGAAGAAGAACCTGTTCTGCTTGCTATGGTAGCTGCTTCACCAAGTTCACCTACTACTCCTGAGGTATGTTCTAAGTGTAATACTCTTTATCAAAAGGTGCTTAATGATTATGTGACTGTAAGAGATAATTATAGAAGGGCTAGGGGTGAGGTAGCTGGCTATCAATTGACTTTAGAGTCAATGGAAGCCAAAATAATCACTCATGAAAATAATGAAATGGCTTGGGCAGAAAAATATCAGCAACAAGACTATCAATTAAAATTGAGTGAATGGAAGTTAGGATGTAAGGTGTCTGAACTAGAAAAGATGACTAAAGAAAGAGATGAGTTGTTAGAAAAGTTTGCTATTTGGAAAGAATCTGGTCTGTCACATGTTAGTTTTGTTGAAAAACAAAGAAGATCACATATTAAAACTGGACTAGGTTTTGGTATGGAATATAGTAGTTCAGAAGAGAACCCAACTACTGATAAGGAACAAAGTAATTCAGAGGAAATCTAAACTAGTGAATTTGAAACTTGCTCAGAAGAAAACACATCTAGTAATGAGGAACCCATTAGTCAAACGCCTCCTGTGTTAAAGAAAAATAAGGAGTATCATGCAGTTCCTCATGCCACTAGTAGTTTTCAACCACCTAGGACTGATGTTTCTTGTTATGGAGTAGACAACTTAGAATTTAGGAAAAAGCTTAAGGGTCAATCTAATTCAAGTCCATCTAGTTCTGAACCTTTAAAAGAAACAGTTGAGAATCCTAAGAATGATAACTATAGAAGGAATGATAAGGATTCAGGGTGTGGAAACAATGATAGAAGGTTTCATAAAGGTTTTTCAAAACAAGCAGTACGTTCAAACTTTTCTCAAACTACTGCTAGTCATTCAGCAGTACCTTCAAGAAACTCTTTTCAAAACACTGCTAACCTTAGAAAACCTTTTTCACCAAGAAGTCAAGATAGTTATGGTTATAGAACTCAAAGAAGAGGATTTGGGATGATGAATCAAAAGTTATGTTATGTTTGTTATAGTCCTGATCACTTGATCAAGAACTGTGACTTTCACTCAGAATATCTAAGTCAATTCCCAAAAACCACACTAGCTAACCATAAGCTAAGGGAGACTAAACCAGTTTGGAATCACTCAAATAGGGTTAACCATAGTAACTTCTCAAAATACTATAGGTACCTTCATCAGAAAAGACCTTTTTCAAAACCACCAGTACCTTCAGGCAACACTTTTCAAGGTACTGGTAAGTCACAAACAGTACCTTCTCAAAATAATGTTAGGAATTTTTCACCCAATCAAGGTACTGCTAATGTAAGACCAAGGAGATCCAATCATTATCAATCTAGAAGGCCTTACACCTCAAATATAGTACCTAGATCAAAGAAATCAAAACAAATTGTTAAAACCAAATGGGTTCAGAAAGAAAGTACTGATGGGGTACAAACAGCACTTTCATCAAGTAAGGGTGAAAAAGAAAATTTTGTTGAAAAAGAGATTTTTTTTGAAAAACCAACACAAGTTTTGGAACAAAAGAAAGTAATTGATCATGTTTTTAAAGATAGTTGAGATTACATACTCAAAGAATTTGAGTATGTCACTCCACAAGGGGAACACAAGTCAGTAATGGTTTGGGTTCCTAAAAGAAACTAACTTTGTCATTCTTGTGCAGGGCAACCCAGAAGAGGAGCTTAAAGATAATTTAATTGTTGATAGTGGTTGCTCTGGAAGCATGACAGGAGACAAGGAGCTACTGTCAGATTTTAAGGCATATTATGGAGGAAGAGTTGCTTTTGGAGATGATACTGAAGGAGGAAGAATTACTGGCAAAGGAACTATCAAGACAGGATGTATTGATTTTGAGAATGTTCATTATGTGAAGGAGCTTAAGTTCAATCTTTTGTCAGTATCTCAGATTTGTGACAAGAAGCACCCTGTGTTATTCACTGACACAGTATGTCTTATTCTCTCCCCTGAGTTTAAGTTTGTAGATGATCACTTGGTAACACTGAGCGCACCAAGAACCAATGATGTGTATAGTATTGATTTGAAGAATATCAACTCTACTGAAAGAGCAACATGTTTAGTAGCAAAGGCAACACTTGAAGAAGCACATCTATGGCATAGAAGATTAGGTCATGTGAATTTCAAGAATATCAACAAGCTGGTTAAAGGCAATTTAGTTAGAGGTTTACCTTCTAAAACCTTCAAGACTGATCATTCATGTTTGGCTTGCAAGAAGGGTAAACAACATAAAGCTTCATGCAAAAAGCTTGAGGAAAGAACTATCAGAGAGCCTTTGGATTTGTTGCACATGGATCTATTTGGACCTGTTTCTGTTTCAAGCTTAAACAAGAAGAAGTACTTGCAGTAGATTTAGCTGGGTCTTTTTCTTGGGATTTAAAGATGATACTTTTGATGCTATTCATGATCTTATAATAGCCCTTGAAAATCAATTGAGACTCAAAGTTAGAGGTATTAGATGTGATAATGGGACTGAATTCAAAAACAAGTTAATGGATGAATTTTGTGCCAAGAAAGGGATTAAGAGGGAGTTTAGTATTGCTAAAACTCCATAGCAGAATGGTGTTGCAGAAAGGAAGAATAGAACACTTATAGAAGCAGCAAGAACAATGCTTGCAGATTCTTTATTACCTATTCAATTTTGGGCTGAAGCTGTAAGTGTTGCTTGCGATGTATTGAATAGAGTATCAGTGACTAAACCTCATATGAAGACACCTTATGAGTTGCTTATGGGTAAGAAACCAAACATTCGTTTTCTAAAACCTTATGGATGCTCTCTGACTATTCTCAATACTATTAATTCTCTGGGAAAATTTGATGGTAAGTCAGAAGAAGGATACTTATTGGGTTATTGTACCAACAGCAAAGGATTTAGAGTGTACAATAGGATTACCAAAAAGGTTCAAGAATGTCTTCATGCTGTTTTTCTGGAAGATCAACAAAATCAAAAAGGTAAAGGTCCTGATTGGTATTTTGATATAATTGAGAGTTTGACTCCTTCTATGAATTATGTGCCAGTCAGAGAAGAAAATCAAGTTGTTCACAAGGAAGAAGATTCACAATATATTATTCATAGAGTCAATGTTAGATCAGACGATGTTACTAATGAAGAACCCATAACCATTGAAAAGAAGCAAAGTACTGTTGAACCAACTTCCATAGTCTCTGATGAAGATCAAGCAATTCAAGATGAACTTAATAGGATGCTTTTTCAAGAAACACTAGCTAAATCCTATGAAGATGATCTAAAGAGAGGCTATGAAGCTGCAAAGAAAAAGGGTAAGTTCAAAGAAAATACTCACAGTATTTTGGATGACAGTACTTTGGATCACAATACTTTGGATCAAAGTACTGCTGAACCAATTGTGGGTTCTACTAAGGATTTAAATGATCCTAACATGCCTGAATTTGTAGACACTGATGATGAGTTAGAAGATGAAGGTATTTTCTCAAATTCCAATGAAGATCCTGACTTCACAAATTTGGATGATGATCTTGAAGTTCCATCAACTCCTACATCAAGATTTCATAAAAATCATCCAGTTGATCAAATCATTAGACCTTCAACTTCAGGAGTGCTCACAAGAACAAAAGCTAAAGGTTTTTCACAGCAACATAATGCTTTACTTAGCTTTGTTTATAAACAAAACAGGATGAATCATAAGGATCAACAAACATGCCTGAGTGAGATTAATGAAACAGTAAGAATTAAGTTAATGGGGTTAATTGTCAAAGAGTCTCAAGCTGTTAAAAAGGTTGCTGATCAATGGAAGGTAGATATGAAAAGATAGAAGCAATAACAAAGTTAGTAAAAAAGAATGGGACTTTCTACTGAAAACCAGTATAGTGATAAAGGAGTGTTTGGATATATGGTTTATTTCAGGCAGTATAATGCTCATGGTTCCTTTAAGGGGTGTTTGGATGCATGATTAACAGAAGCAAAGATTTATTTTGCTATTGTTATCTTTTGCAAGCCATCAATTGTGAGGTACCTTGTATCTTGGATTCCTATCTTGTGTAACTGTACCTATATTAGTCTCATAGTTGTTCCTAATTTGGCCTTGGGAGGAAATTAGGAAGCTATGCTTGGCTATATAGGAGGTCTATCACAGTAAGGATGTACCATAAAGTAGGGCCTCCTTTTGTGAAGGGTAAATGGCTTTATAGGCCTATGTATGATGAGTGGAATAGCGAGGAGTAAAAGATGAACCTGCTTGGTCCACTCAATACATAGGCACAGGAGGTAATGGTTGGTCATCATGGAGGGAGAGTGTTCCCAAACAGTTGAAGCCTTCCATTGAGAGGGAAATGTAGACTGTTTGGCAGGCCCCCCATGGATGGGTTATGGGTTCCTAGTGATGCCACACTCCAATTTCTACCTTGCTACTGTGGTGGCAGGTTGAGTGGCTTGGTAGATTGGAGTTGTGGAAATGTAGCTAGATGGTAGGTGCTATTAAAGGTGAATTTAGATATAGAGTATGGCTGAGAATGAAAAGGAAAGTGTAGTCTGAGATGAAGAAATGTCTGATTTTAGATAGCATTGTTAAGGTTGTGTTTGTTTAGAATATATGTCAGTTCTGTATATAGATTTGGGAAGTGTCCAAATCTTGTTTCTTACTTATGATGTAAATCTTTTTGGAGATTAATAAAATACTTTCACCTTTGCACCCAAAAAAAATGCCTGTTTGCCTGCTTTATATCTCAAGAAGAACCCAAGAATATAGCTCAAGTTTTAACTAAAGAGAGTTGGGTTGAAGCTATGCAAGAAGAACTTCTACAATTCAAGCTTCAAGAAGTTTGGGTACTATGTGATTTACGAGATGGAAATAAGGTAATTGGTACAAGATGGGTTTTCAGAGTTAAAAGAGATGAAAGAGGTAATGTTAGCAAGAACAAAGCAAGATTGGTTGCACAAGGATACAGACAAGAAGAAGGAGTAGACTATGATGAAGTGTTTGCTCCTGTAGCAAGAATTGAAGCTATAAGGTTATTTCTTGCTTTTGCATCATATATGGGATTTCCAGTTTATCAAATGGATGTCAAAAGTGCCTTTCTTTATGGCAAAATTACAGAGGAAGTCTATGTTAAACAACCTCCTGGTTTTGAGGATCCTGAACATCCAAACAAAGTCTACAAAGTTGTTAAGGCACTGTATGGCCTTCATCAAGCTCCCAGAGCTTGGTATGAAAGACTCTCCACTTTTCTATTGCAACATGGTTACAGAAGAGGAGCAATTGATAAGACTTTGTTTATCAAAAGAGACAAGAAAGATATCATGCTTGTTCAAGTTTATGTAGATGATATTATATTTGGAGCCACAAAACAGTCTATGGTGAAAGAATTTGAGAAGCTCATGCAACAAGAATTTCAAATGAGTTCCATGGGTGAATTAACTTTCTTTTTAGGGCTTCAAGTTAAACAATCAAGTACTGGTATTTTCATTAGTCAAGATAAGTATGTCACTGACATTCTTAAGAAGTTTAACCTTAGTGCAATGAAGCCAGTCACCACACCCATTAAATCCACAAATTCATTGGGAAAAGATGAAGATGGAGAACCAGTGGATGTTAAGCTTTACAGATCAATGATTGGTTGTCTTATGTATTTAACTGCATCTAGACCTGACATTATGTTTGTTGTATGCTTATGTGCAAGATATCAGGTCTCACCCAAAGTTTCTCACATGAATGCAGTCAAAAGGATTTTTAGTTATCTCAAGCAACAACCTAAGTTAGGATTGTGGTATCCTAAGGATTCACCTTTTCACTTAGAAGCTTTTTCAGATATTGATTATGCAGGTGATAATTTTGATAGAAGATCAACCACTGGAGGGTGCCAATATCTTGGAAGAAGATTAGTTTCATGGCAATGTAAGAAACAAACAATTGCAGAAACTTCATCTACTGAAGCAGAATATGTTGCAGCTGCAAGTTGTTGTGGACAAGTATTGTGGGTGCAAAATCAACTCTTGGACTATGGATTCAATTTCAAGAATACTCCTATCCACATTGACAATGAGAGTACAATTTGTATTGTGAAGAATCCAGTTTACCATTCCAAGACCAAGCATATTCAGACCAGGCATCACTTTATTCGAGATTGTTATGAGCATAGACTCATTAATGTTGTCAAGGTACACACAGATGACAATGTAGCTGATTTACTCACAAAAGGATTTGATGTTTCCAGATTCAAACACTTGGTGGTAAGTATTGGTATGATTAATTAATAGTCTACATTTGAGGGGAGGACTTAGTATTGGCTTAATTTAAGTCCTATGCATTGTTTGAGGGGAGGCAACACAATGTTCTTTGGTATCTTTGCTCTGGTGTATCTTAGGATGGAAAGTACTGCTGGGTACTCTATGAAAGTACTGCTTTGGAAAGTACTGCTCTAAGGAGTACTACTTACGTGGAAAAGTACTGTTATGGGGAAAGTACTGTTCCAACGGTCAAAATATGGGGTAAAAGTCAATTTATTCAACTGGGAAGGTATAACTGCCAAAAATAACGGTATCGGCATTTATTGGACTTTGATTTTTAAATCTTACCCATAAATAACTAACCCTATCGATTTTTACTCTCACACGCATCTTTATTCATCCATTCACTCTTTCAAACTACTCTAATCATCAAACCCACCTTCGCTGATTTAATCACTCTCACAAACACATACAATGGCTAATCGTCCAACTTGCAATAAACATAACATGATTTCCAATTTGGATAAGTCCGCAAAGAACATTGATTTTCATGCAATAATTGATTTCCTTACTGGGTCTTCAATCAATTATGCTATATTGGTCAATCCTGATGTTATTGGCCCCTGGATTCAAGAATTTTGGGCTACTGCTACATCTAGATGGGAGGAAGATGATATTTCGTTTATTGAAGCTAAGGTTGCTGGTAGGGATATTAGAATTACAGAGGCTACCATAAGGGAGGTTCTAATGTTCAATGATGCTGATGGTACTGTTCGTTTTGACAAGCAAATCCTGTGGGATACTCTCAGAGATATAGGGTATGAAGGTCCTCTCACCAAACTCACTTTTCAGAAACCCTTGTTCAGTCCATATTGGAAGTATCTCATCCATGTTCTACTTCACTACTTAAGTTCTAAAACTACTGCTTGGGAACAATTCAGTCAAACCATTGCATCTGCTTTAGTGGGATTAGCTACCAATCAACCATTCAATTTTTCCTTCATGATTCTTGATGGTATGCACAAACATATCAAGAATGGTTCACCATTTTTGATGTATCCCAGATTTGTTCAACTATTTTTGAACAAACAACTTGAAGGTGTTCCTAAACCTCCACACTTTTTACCTTCCATAGTACTTCTGGATAAGGTGTTCACTTTCATGTCTACAAAGAGTAAAAAGTTCTCTGGGAGGAATACCCCTTTAACTGCTCACATGTTGGAAGTGGCACAAGCTGTTAGGGATGCAGCTGGTTCAGGAGATGATACTGAGCATTCAGGCTCAAGGGAAGGAACAGCTTCTCAACATACTGCTGCATCAATGGATCGTGAACCTTCTCAACATGTTCAATCACCAGCTCATGATGTTTCTCAACGTACTGCTTCAAAGGAAAGAACTGTTTATCCACAAGGTACTGCTCATGATGATTTAGAGCAAATAGAGAATCAACCTCCATCTCCCAATGATTATACTTCCACAGATGGGTCTCAAACATCTGGAGGAGATGAGGGAGTAATGGCTGATGAAGCTGCTGCTGCATGCTAGACAATTATGCCTTANGTATGCACAAACATATCAAGAATGGTTCACCATTTTTGATGTATCCCAGATTTGTTCAACTGTTTTTGAACAAACAACTTGAAGGTGCTCCTAAACCTCCACACTTTTTACCTTCCATAGTACTTCCAGATAAGGTGTTCACTTTCATGTCTACAAAGAGTAAAAAGTTCTCTGGGAGGAATACCCCTTTAACTGCTCACATGTTGGAAGTGGCACAAGCTGTTAGGGATGCAGCTGATTCAGGAAATGATACTAAGCATTCAGGCTCAAGGGAAGGAACAACCTCTCAACATACTTCTGCATCAATGGATCATGAACCTTCTCAACATGTTCAATCACCAGCTCATGATGTTTCTCAACGTACTGCTTCAAAGGAAAGAACTGTTTCTCCACAAGGTACTGCTCATGATGATTCAGAGCAAGGAGAGAATCAACCACCATCTCTCAATGATTATACTTCCACAGATGGGTCTCAAACATCTGGAGGAGATGAGGCAGTAATGGCTGATGAAGTTGCTGATGGAGTGCTAGACAATTATGCCTTAACAAGAGAATTAAGGAGATTAAAGAAAGCTTATGATGATTAAGCTGCACAACTCTTGATGTTGATGAATAAGTTCAAAAGATTGAAGCAGTTTGTCTGGCCTCTTATTAAACATCGTATATTGTGGGTCAAATCTCAGAAGAAGCATGGTAAACATCCTGAGAAGGTCTCAAAATCAAAGAAAAGAAAGCTCAAGAAGCATTCTTCATTCACATTGGGGAGGAATTTAGAGAATGTGAATTTGAATGAAGATGCTGATCCAAATAAGGAAACACCACTCTTTGAAGATATTGTTCATCAAGATACTGCTGAAAGAAAAAGTGATGAAACTGAGCAAGTCAATCTTGAAGGAGTTAAAAATATTGAAGTTGATTTGGAAGGTACTGGTGTTCAAAATATTGAAGTTCAAAGTACTGTTGCTCAAGGTACTGCTAGAACATCTTTGATAACACCAAGGACTTTAGATTTTAAAGAAGAAGTTGGTCCTTCCAATCCAATTCAGCAAAAGGAAGATAGTGGTGAAGAGACTGTTGCTGACATGTTGCTAAGTATCTCAAGACCTAGAGGTATTAGCATTCCTGGAGTTCAACAATCACAAGTCCCACAGCCTTCTTCTCAACCTACTCAAGAGCTGGATCCAAAGGAGAAAGGAAAAGGAATCTTGGTAGAAGAATAGAAAAAGAAAAAGAAGATAACTTTAGCAGACTTAAGAGCTATTCAGGAAGATAAAGGTGAAGAAGCTGCTAGAATATTACAAGCTGAGTTAAATGCTGAAGTGAAGAGATCATAGAAGCCAGTTGTTAAAGAAAAGATTATTAGACCAAGAAAATCACAGGGCATTGCTAAAGAAAGGAATGCTATGATGAGTTACCTGAAGGGTCGAGGTTATAAAGGCTTAGTGAAGTTGACATATATAGAGATGAAAGATCTCTATGATGCTGTTAGAAAAGCTTATCAACAGGCAGTTGATAGTATTATTCCTTTTGACAGTGAAGAGCATAACAAGCCTAGCTCAAAGAGAAAAAGAACAACAACTAAAGATCAGCCATCAAAGAAGCTCAAGACTACAGTGGAATTGAGAACATATACAGTTGATGAGCTGAGGAACTGTTTGAGGGTTGTTGATTTTGAGCATCCCAAGTCAAAAGAGGCTACTGAGACAAAATCTAAGATATCTGCTCTGGAAGTTATAGAATCAAAACAAGATGGAGATTATTTTGTCTTTCACAGAGAAGATGAAAGCTATAGAGCATTTAATCTGTTGTGGGATATATTGCATTTAATAGATAGAGAAGATTTACTCCATCTATACCAGCAAATACAAGCTCATTTTGAACACATTCCACTTAAAGGAATAGGTGTAGTTTTGCTGGGTGATCTTACAACGATTTGGGAGACTGAAGAGACAAGCACTGATGATATTTGGAAGAATCAAGAAGTTTGGGAGATTTAAAGCTGGAGATTCTTTGAATCATGTGGAGTGCATGTCTTAGAGTTAGAAGATGGTACCATGGTTCACATGCTAGCAGAAAGGAGATATCCTCTTACAAGAGATCTGATGGTTAGAATGCTAGAACATGGTATGGAAGTTGAAGATGAAAATGAAACAGCTCTCATGGTCATTGAGTTGTTCATCAAATGGACAACCTTAGCAGATGATAATGCATGATTTCTGGTATGATCTAAGTACTTTATTTAAAAGTACTACTGGACAAACAGTACTTTACCAAAGTACTGCTTGCAGCCAAAAATCAGTAAAGTCCTTAATAAAATAGCAATTTTTGTAAAGTGCAAAATACTTTTTGAAGCACAAATTTACAGCAACAAATTGTTTTGAGAAACACATGGTGTTAGTACTTGTACTACACAACAAATGGTATTCAACTCACCATGTTTAACAGACAAGAAAGAGTTTGACTCATCATGAGGGTACGGCTCTGATGTGATAATCAAATCCGTTTTTAGTTGACAATTTACTAAAAATTGTATGGTTTTCAACTCACCATATCTGTGATAGTGAAGAGTTGACTAGCCCACAAGAAAATGGCTTGTGGTAAAGGCTGTGGAAAATCCATTTGTTTGGTAATTAGTTCACCTTGGTAGTGATTGTACTAAAAGAACTAACTAGTCCAAAAGCAAACGGCTCTTGGTAAAGACTACTCAAATCCGTTTATAGCTGATGATTTGCTAAAAATCATATGGTTATCAATGTACCATGGTTCTTAAACCTAAACATTGGCTACTCCAGAGTTAATGGCTTTGGTAAAGAGACATTAAAATCCATTAATTTTCAATGATTCACCTCTCACAGGAGTTTACACACCTGGATGTGATGAGAATAGACTGAAACTTTATGATATGATGTACATTTTGCCATATGTTGCTGAGTAGCTGAAAAGATTAAGTTGCTGTGAAGATAAAGATTGAAGATAAAGATTGCTATTGCTGACAAAGATCATTTTGATGATGAAAAAACAAACACAGTAAGTACAAGACAAAGATGTTAGAGTTTGGAGTCACATGGATAGTATAAGACAGATGATATGGTTACAATCTTTCCTTGAAGACAAAGATGCTAAAGTAATATGGCATGGATTAAAGAGGAAGACAAAGGAACTTGAAATCAAGCAAGCAGAATTCAAGTTAGGGGAGGATTGTTGGGATATAAAGTCTAAGTATTGATGAAAGTTAAAGTACTGCTGAAGTTTAAAGTCAAAGTATTGCTGAAGATATAAAGTCAAAGTACTGCTTGTATGGAAACAAGTCAAAATGCTGCTAATGTAAAAGGACTGACATCCAAATCATGCAAAATGTTTAAGGATTATTGTGTAAATCTAGAATGTTCTAAGTTAGAGTTAGTTTACTTGTCGTTCAAGTATTGTAAACCGACTAGGGTTTTCCTTATGCCTATAAAAGGATCCCTAGGTTGGCATTAGTGATATACGATTTTAGAGATACATGCAAGTTCGATATTAGAGTTATTAGGGTTGTTAGTGAATCTGTGTATGAAAGCAGGTTCAAAGTTTTAATATAATCAAAGTTCTTTGATAATTCTTCTTAGCTTTGTTGAAGTAGATTCCGCATACTTAACAGAGTTATTCAGTGTTTCATTGTTAGTAGTTTATGATTTATCCAAGATTACTAAACCCTTACAAGCTACATAGTTAGTTTGGTCAGAGTATATCGATCCATCAGCATATAATCCACTAAAAGGCATAGTCAAAGTCCATATCTGGTGTCCAAGCCCACCTAAGGGTCCTTCATATGTATTTACACGAAATCCCCTCATTTGTGAGGGTGTGAGTGCTCATTTAGCGTGTGTAATAAGGGCTGGCTCTCTCTCTCTCTCTCTCTCTCTCTCTCTCTCTCTCTCTTTTGAAACAATGTGTAAAAGACCTTACAAGATCATTATTTATAATTATCATTAATAAAAATACACAACATATTCCATAATACCTATACTAAGGGTCCATTTGTTTTGTATATGGGTTTAGGATTCAGATTCGATTTGGATTTGGATTTGATGTTGAGAGAGGAAATATGTTCTGTATTGTTATTTGATAAATAATAAAAAAAAAATGTATAAATGTTAAAAAAAGAAAAAAAAATGACAGTGGCCTTATCAAAATCCTTAACTTATAACCAAACGATACAAATAAAATTGTGAAAAGCACTTGTCAGCCACACCAACTTATAACTTGATGGCCAACTTTGTCAGAAAGAGTTGAAAGAGATCACAAAACCCACATTTTGCCCATGGATTGATTATTTATTTCTCAATCCCAATCTCATTTCTAAAACAAAAGCAAACAAAAATTAATAGGATTTAATCCATTACTTAATTGCCACACTCATACCAAATGCACCCTAAATTTGATTCATGTGTAAATATTTTGCGTGCACGAAACGTGTAAGTAATATATACTACTTTACAATGTATTTGGACTTTTATTTTAGAAGTGTAAAAGATTTTAGGCTTACACAATTGCTATTATTAGAAGTTCATTTTTCAAAAATAAAAAATAAAAAATCAATGTAATTAAAGAATACAACTACTAATGTAACGTGCACGATTAATTGATGTACTAACACATACTCTATTGACTGGTCAACACCTACAACTAATATTGTTCTTTAAAACACCCCCTCAATGAAAAATTCAATTAATAAAACTCATTGTACAAATCAAACAGGCTACTTGCTACAAAAAACTGAAAAACAAACAACAAAAAAATACAAACCAAGAAAAGCTCCATCACACTTTTGACGTCTATAACTATATATTGATCATTGCTGCACAAATGCATGAACTTGAATAATACAAACCAACTTGAATAATAGGAACCGAGTAATGTTGGACGCCCATTTATATCTATGTTAGATTCAATATTGGGATGGCTCTCTCTAATCAGTTACAATAAGAAACTCATAAAACCAGGTAGTTACATCTAATAAAATCAATTGTACAAGCCTCTAAATCCCAAAATCTTTAGACTATTAACAATTGGTCAATCCTTTGACCATGAAACTAGCAATAAACACCAATAATATTATTGGTAAACCTTTTAAACCTCAGCCAATACAAAGCAACCTTTTAAATTATAAGCAACACCCCATTAGCATAGATGTGGCCGAAATCTTTATCAAAAAACGGGAAGGAAAGACAATACACAACATGATGATGAGGAATCTTGTTACGGCTGAACATGATGTGGTTGCAATCAAATCCTTGTGATTAAGGTGTGTAACATTTTATGGCTGTTTTCGGGACTTTGCTTTCAAATATGTTCATGTTGTAAATGGACGTAAGGGCCACAGTTGAAGGTGGAGGATGGCAACAAAACCGCAAAAGGTGATGGCTAGGGTAGAAGGACATGTAGTTGTTCAATCGGAGAGATGTAGGAGATATTTGTGTGTATGAGATATTCTTTGAGACATGGAGTGTTTGAATAATGTGGGAAAAGTAGAGATTAAATCTATTTCAATATAGAAGCCATTAATAAAATTATTTCGTTTCCTATTTTTATGATATTGTCAACACAATATTTGACATTCCTATAGTTTCTTACTCATTGAATAGTTTTGGAAATCATAAATCATTAAATGTTAAATTGTATGTTTTATTCACACCCCCTAAATATTGTATCAATATAAAAGGCTTTCTGTTTTTAATATTTGGCAAAAGATGTTGGATAATCTTGATGGGTCATGGTGCGGATCAGTAGTCTTGATGGAGCGGGTCACGTATTTGGGTGATTGACCGAGTTTTAGTGGAGGTGAACGTTGGTCATGGGTTGACCTATTTGCATAGAAGTAAAATAGGAGATAGTGTATTTTGTTTTCCTATTATTTAGGAAATCATGCACCCACGTATTGTTTTGTTTTCCAGTAGTTTCTATTAGTTTAGTTAGCTTATAAATAGGCAGTAGGCTTCTTGGGAATCAAGGTGTATTTAGTTTCCTTTTAATATACAAACTACTAAAACCCATCTTGCCGTTTTGATTGGTGTTACCGTGGGTGTGAGTCCGGGTTAAAAGGGACTGATTCCTTCATTTGGTATCTAGAGCTGAGTTCGATCAAAGGGCTGGTTTGAGAGTCGGTCTCAAGAAAAGGTGTAGCCCTTCGCTGCAGGGCAAATGCAGCAAGGAACCAGGTTTTGTGTTTAAAGGGACTATGATGTTATGATCACAGGTTCGTGGAAGGGGGTGTAAGCTTCCTTTGATCAGTTGTTCCGTGTTGAAGAGACTAACCGGCGGAGGTGCGTGAAAAGCAAACGGAAAGGGTCCGTCAAAGCAGGTGGCTTTGGATATGGTTCATTTTGCAGGTTCAAGACGACGTTAAAGCATGGAGCTTGTNTTGTAGGGAGTGCAACAAATCGGAGTCTTATAGGTGGTACGAAAAGGGTTGAAGCTGTCATAAAGTGAAGACATAGAAGGCGGTAGGTTGTGGGTCACTGGAAAATGGAGAGATTAACCGGTTTGTGGGATAAACAGACGGGAAGAGTCGGGAAAAGCAGGTAGCTTTGATTTGGTTTGTTTAGTGGGTGAAAGAAATGGTAGAAGCGGGTGGCTTTGTTTTCTTGATCGGTGGAATAATGCTCTCGTGTCACAGAAGTGTTATGAGCAAACGGGTTCTGTGCGGAGATAAACAACAATCGAGTCGTAGGGACTTTGGACGTGACCGAGGTAGAGGTCGTGAGTCCAGGAAAAGTCAGGAACAATTGAAAATTAACACGGTGTTAACCTTATGGCGTTGGAAGTTCAAGCCAAGATGACTTTGGACGTGGCCGGGGAAGAGGTCGTGTGTCCGGGAAAAGTTGAGATGGAAATGAACGTGTCCAACGGGATGCCATGTTACAAGTGTTATGAACGGGAAAGAACCGTGGAAGAGGCTCGGATCAAGATCATCAAGATTACCGGGGTGAATGTTGGATATTCTTGATGGGTCATGGTGCGGATCAGTAGTCTTGATAGAGCGGGTCACGTATTTGGGTGATTGACCAAGTTTTAGTAGAGGTGAACGTTGGTCATGGGTTGACCTATTTGCATGGAAGTAAAATAGGAGATAGTGTACTTTGTTTTCCTGTTATTTAGGAAATCATGCACCCACGTAATGTTTTGTTAGTTTAGTTTGCTTATAAATAGGCAGTAGGCTTCTTGGGAATCAAGGTGTATTCAGTTTCCTTTTAATATACAAACTACTAAAACCCGTCTTGCCATTTTGATTGGTGTTACCGTGGGTGTGAGTCCGGGTTAAAAGGGACTGATTCCTTCAAAAGATATCACTATACGGCTTGTATCCGTGGAAAAAAAGATAAAAAAAAAATAAAAAAAAAAATAAAATAAAACACCGTCAATATTTGATATGTCTATGTGTTTACATTATTTTCCATTTTGTTTTTAAAATTAAAATTAAAGGAATTCATAATGGTAGGTTTATAAAAAAAAAGTCTAAAACCTTTTAAAAGATCATCTGTTTTAACCATAATAATCTTTTAGTTTAGTATATGTGGCAAAAAGATTTTCATATTATTGTACCTCTTCATAATTTAATGTATATGTTATTTTGAATCATTTTATACTCATAAAAGGTTATACATAGTAAAAGAAAGTTTATAATAAGGTTTGTAAATTGATGATTAGGCAAGTTTATAAACTTCTATAGAATAGACACATTAGAGGTTGTTTCTTTTTTTTCTTAGCTAAGGATTCATATGGGTCCCACTTCCATATAAGCATCTTAATGGGGAGTAGATAATAAATTAAGCCTTGTGGATATAGACCATTTAAGGGATTTTTGTGGGTCTCATCTAAAAAGTAATAATATTAAATAGCATCCCTTAGCTAAGGGGAAAAAAGAAACACCACCCTAATTTAGATACACAGAGAATTAACGTGGGTATCCTATCATTTAAAGAGTATTGATACAAATTCGCTTTGTGTCATGTCACAAGTATTTTAGTTGGCTGTCTGATATGTGCCTTTTTACACATATCTTTTCTTCCATTTTCCGAACCAAAACGACCAAAAACACCTGAAAACGACCAAATAATGTTACAAATATCTTTGGAGTATGTTTTTAAGCGTTTCAGGTGTAAAAGATTGAAAACAAACGAAAAACTAAGCAAAATTACAAAATTGTCAAAAACAGTCCCTGAAGTTTCAGAAAATGGCAAAAATGGTCCCTGGGTTTTCAAAAGTGGAAAATTATCATTCAAAACCCTTGTACTATTCTAACTTGGCAAAATAAACCCTTTTTGGAAACTTTGGAATATTTACAATTCCAGTCCCTAAAAATCCAAAATTTACACATTTGGTCCTCGGGTACTTAATTTTAGAAATTTAACATCAAAAGCCCTTATGGATTCAAAAGTTGTCAAGAATAGTCCCTTTGAATATTTTTTGTAAACTTGGCGAACCAAACCCTCAAAATACAGAAAATTACATTTTTGGTCCCTATGATTAAATAACTAATACCAAAAGGGCCTTATGTAGTTTACAAACCCATTAAAACCCCTCATCCCAAACCTGTCCAACACATATCCCTGGCCCATTTTGTTTACCCAGCCCATTAACCAAAACAACCTTATAACTCCCACCGTTAAACACCCCCAGTCAAACCCATAAGTCAAACACTCATCTTCCCCCTCCCACGTGCACCTGCAATTTCCAACTCCCCCATCCTTCCACCTCAACTCTCCCATACCTTGTTCCCTTAGCCTCCACTACATCCAAAGCACATTAATTGCCCTCAAAACCTAACAAGATAACTATAACTGCCCCATTGGACTTTTGGCGCCAAAACTGAGTTCAAAGGCCAAGATCATTCCAAGCCATCCAACGGCTCACAATGAAGTGGGAAAGTCAGAGAAACCCACATGGGTCCTTATAAATCAAGAAAAAGGGAAGAAGGAGCAGTTAGGTAGTAGTTGTAGTTGTAACTTAGTTTTAGAATGTCGAATTAATGTAATTCTAGTTTCCAGTGTATTCATTAGTTTAAAAGGGGTTGTAATCCCTTTTTCAGTGTAATCTCAACTTGTTTTAATTAACAATCTCAGTTCATAGTTCAAATTTAAGCTTTTGCCATTTTTACTTGAATCCTCATTTTAACCTTAATTTTGTTAAAAGTTGTGTTTTATTGACCCAATAAGCTCAGTGTAGTCAGTTATAAGCTTTTAAAAGCTTCCTTAGCTTTGTAACCTGTTTTAGATCATGATTTCAAAAATGCTAAAAAATCACTATAAATAGAGTAAAAATCAAAAATCACCAGAGAATGAAGAAGGAGCATTGGAGTATGGTGGATATTGGATTAGCAGGGTATTAGAACCTCAAGGGAGGTGTTAGGTTAGGTGTAGTTCTATGGTTCTTGGTTCTTGATCTCACAGGATCATTTGTAAGTTCATTTTTTTTCAAACTTTACTGTAGCTTTGGTTAATGTGATTGATTCCAGTGGTTTTGTGTTCTTTTACTGTACTTAAGATGATTTAGGTTGAATAATCTCATGCTTGTTCATTTATTCTCATTATTGCTCTATCTTCCATTTTACTGTCAAAGTTTCATCATATTGGTAGATATGTGCTAAGCTGTTGTTGTTAGTGATTTTGTGCTCAAATAGGTTTATTACATGATAATATGTCCTTGTCAATCAGTTTCAATGGTCAAAACAGTGTTTAGCTTTAAAAATCACATTTTCAGTCTCATAAGGCAGTGTTTGGATCAGGACCATATTCCATGATCTTTGTGTTATTTTGCTGTTCATTTGGCTTGAATAGACTGCATTAGGTTAGTTTAGGATAGTTAAAGCATAAAATCATAGTGTTCTTTAGATAAATAGTCAAAACTTTCTTTAATCCATCATTATATGTTCACTGTGTAGGATTTAGGTTCTAATTTTTATCATAACATTGCATATCTAGGTAACATAGCTTATTTCAGTTCCCAAATAGCTTATTATAACTTATTAAGCCATTAGGAGTCAGTTTAAACTCACCAAAGTCAAACTAGAGTTTAATTTCAAAAAGTCAAAATGCATAGTTTGTTGATTTTTTTTATTTCTGGAAAGAATTTTCATGATCTTAATTTTCATTGTTAGCATGTGAACTTTTGGAATTAGAAACTTTGTCAGCTTGTTCTCCTTGGACTATTTTTGTTGCATTTTTTAGATTTTACTTTAATAGCTTAGTGATGGCTCAAAGTGGGCTGGTTGGCAAGTAGTTGCCCTGCACCACAGAATTGAGCCATAAGCTCATCTTCATAAGCTCACCACCAGTTCCTTAGTGAAGCTTAGTGGTGGCTTTTGGGTGTTTTGGAAACCCCATAGTACCAGTTTCAATTTCTTGTGCTTATTTTTCAGTTAGGTGTTTATTCTTGTGCTTATTCCTTGCCTTCAAATCATCATGGTCACTCACACACACTGAGTAATCAGTGTGAGTGAGCCAGCTTCACAAGCTTCTTGTAAGCTCATCTGTGGAGCTTATCATGTGGATTTAGGCTTTTTGAGAAGCTCTCTCAACTAGCTTCCCATTTCCTAGCTCATTTTGGGGTTCCAAGCTTTTGCCCCTAGCTAAAAGTTGCCTGCAAGTTAGCCTTTTGGTCTGTTTGGCTTTTCAGATTTTGGGATTTGCTTAATCCTGTTTATAAGCTTATTCAGTGAGCTTTTCTTGTTAATTTAGCTTGTTCTAAGTTCCTTTCAGTAACTTCTATCTTATTTACCCTTAATGTTTAGCTTATAGCTTTCTTATAGCTTTTCAAGTTTGCAAATTTTATTTAAGCCTTAAAAAAGCTCCACTGTTGAGCTCATAAGCTTTTCCAGAGCTTATCTTTGAGTTTTAAAAAGTTTTCTTTTATTAAAGTTTGTTAAAATTGTTGTTAAAGTAGTTGTGTAACAAGAAAAAGCAAAAAGAAAAATAAAATAAAGTAGTGACAGGAGTGGGGATTGAACCTGTGACCTTAAGGTTACCAAAGGCAAAACCAAACGGATGGCATGCACCATCTGGGCCATGTGATAGTTATTGTTTTATGTTTCCTTGGTTCTTTTTATAGTAGACCTTTTCATTTAAGCTTATATAGTCTTATCAGCTTATTTTCCAGCTTATTAATAAGCTTTCCACCATTTTCTTATTTTTCCCTAGCTTCTAATACTATAAAGTATTTTTATAAAAAGTTTTGTAATTATTAAAAATAGTTTAGTATTTATAATAATTAAATCTAGTTTATTTAGTATTTAATTAATAATGATTAATATAATAGTCTAATAAATATTTTTCTTTTTCCAATAATTTTCTTTTATCATTAGGTTTATAAAAAAAGTAATTTTCATATCCGTAGGCCTTTTATTTCTTAAAACTCGCGTTTTATTTTATTCGTTAACGTAGTTTTAAATTAAACGTACGCGTTTTTAGGATTTAAACGTTTTTAAGCATTTTGTTTTCTGTTCTTGTCATTATAGCTTGTTTAAGCTATTTCCTTTCATTTTCCTTAGTTCAATCAATCAAAACCTTTTTCCTGTTCATAATCACTCGATCACGAATCCATTTTAATACCATTCACACCTCGTCGGGACATAACGACCTGGGAATATTCCTATACTCCTTTGGATCATTGCATTGAGCCCTAAATGGCTTGACTTTTGTTGACCAAATCCTTGATCAATTTTAGTTGACGTTTCTGTCGCTTGAGGTTAATGTGGTACTTATGACGTACTTATTTGATTCTGTGATTAATATATTTTGCTAGAGTGAATCTCTTTTACCCAGAAAATAAACTTTAAATAGCATTTTTACAGCATTTTATTTCTTAAATATTGAGATTTCAGTTATAATAATCGTAAAGAAAGAATGTCCATAATAGACAAATATATTTATTGAAATATTGAGAATGTCGACACCTCTCTCTCTCAAATATCCTCCAATCTCTCTCTAAAATATCCTCCAACCTAACTCCACCCTCTCTCTAAAAAAATCCGGCGATCGGTTTCAGCCGACCGTCCGGACCTCTTTTGTACTTTCCCCTTCATTCAATAAAAGTCCTTACCCACAGATGTCATCTCCCAACTGCCGCTGCTCGCTGCCGCCACCGCTGTTCTGTCAGTTGCCTTCCGGTCTCCTCTGCCCAGATCTGTTGTGGTCCATCATCGATGGCTTGATGCTGCCTTGGGTTTCGACTTTAGATCTGTTAGGTTTGGGTCTGGCTCCTTTAAGGATGTTTAGTTTTATCTTCTTTGTATGTTTTATGTACTTTATGTACTTTTGTCAAGCTACACCTTCATATGGTTGTGTCTACCAAAAGCTCACTCTGGTGATTTCCCCCACCCTTGTATGGTGTTGCTGTAGTCTATCACAACTATTATGGTGTATGTCTTGTTTTGGCTTAACTTGTTACCTTGTGTATTTTGTTTGGAAAGTCGGTTTTGATTTTGCCCATTATGTTCGATGTAACTTGTTGTGTTCAAATTTCCTCCATTTGTGAAGTGTGAAATGAAATCTCTGTTAAAAAATATATATATCGAGAATGTCCATGTACATCAAACCTAGCTAGCACACACATATCCATACACTGTCAAAAATTGACTCCTTAGGCACAAAATTAGGTGTATTCAATAATACGTTTCAAATTAGTAAAATATTTGTAGTAGTTCAAAAGTATAAACTTTATTTTGATGCAATGAAAATGAATGAAGTAAACAAACATATTCAAATTGGAAGTAACTTAACCCACCGGCAAGTGAAAAAGGATATCAGAATTGAAGTAGAATGTTCTTGTCCTAGATTAGGATATTCTCTTTCTTTGCCTATTACTTTAGAATGTCTCGTCAACTAACATTTGATGTACCTTCCTTTCTTTCTTTCTTTTTCATTCCTTTTTTTGTGAGGTTTGGCATTACATAATACAAGTGAATGCAGAACATCAAATAGTACGTGATCTGATCATTTAAAATAAAAATGGGAGGTGGTTTGGTTCCCATAACAAGAGCTTTTCTTTCTTCATACTATGATAAACACCATTTTCCTCCCCTCTCTGATGAAGTGTCTCGCATTTCCCACGAACTTCACAACTTGTCAAACAATCTTCGTGACACTTCTCTCCCGATTCCACAAGGTTCATTCACCCACACATGGCACAACTACATGTTATTAATTATAAGTTTAAAGCTGTAGCATATATTATATTTAGCTGGATTAATATGATTGTGACTTCTTTATTTATTTATTTATTTATTATTATTATTATTTTTTTTTTTTTGTTTTTTACGTGCGTGTATATATAGTATACTAAATTGATATTTATACGTTTATAGCGTGGTGTATGGGTATGTGTGTAGGTTTGACGTACATGGAATATTGTTGACAGTATAAATTTGTAATAGATGGCATGATATATGTATACGATGATATGGCCCAAAGACTATTATTGAAAGGTTATTCAGTATCTACACTTTTTAACTAAATTAATATTTGGATAACAGAAAACTGAAAGGGTTACTTGCACTAATGACTTAATCATATTGGAATGTATAGTAACAACCATCTTTGACTTGGATATACATTGATCATTCCGTGAGAATAATAGTGTACATTGATATATATGTTTCAGAAAAAAAGTGTTTGCTAAACGAAGTGGAGTCACAAGCACCTCATAAAATTGATGAGAATATGTGGAAAAACCGAGAGCAGATTGAAGAAATCATTTTCTTGCTGGAAACCTCGCATTGGCCAAAATCGGTGAGAAGCAAAATATTTCAAGTCATAAAGTTCAACTACAAATTTAGAATAAGTCTTCGGTTTCAATATTCCTTGGTTGGAGAAGTTCCAGATAAACTTAGGCTAGGTCATGTTACATTTGGCTTCCAACATGTTTTGAAAGTTAGTTTTAATTAACGGAGAGACTGAAATGATCACTTATTTTTATAATGCTTATTCTTTATGCAGGTTCAAGAACAGTCCACACCGGAAGATGTAGAACTTGCGCACCGTCTTAGACAGCTAAAAGAAAAATGTCGAGGAGTATTAAAGCTTGTTGAGTCCTTCCAGTCCAAGAGTTCAGAAAATGTGTTCAACACGGGTTAGTCCGAGATAACAGGGCCATTTGTTTTTCAATTACCGGAGATGTGATAAATCAAGTGATTTGGTTCTTAGCCCTTAGATTGAGAATAGCACTATCAAATATACCATCATAACACTTTGCTACAAAATTCTATGAAATAAGCTAATACACTTATCTGATATTTTAACATCACGGATCAGAAAGTGATGCTTTACCTGATTTGGTTGCTTGATACATAGAAGTAGCTAGGATTTTTGATAATTCAATTTAGCGCAATTTAAGACAATGTTGTGCTTATTCTCAAGGTGTAAGATTACCATTCAATAAGAAAAAGTATTATGTGTTCAATACTATGTCAGTAATTGGACTATACAAGTTCAGTCACTCTCCTTACTTTTGAACATGAACATACACCCATTAAATTACCCTTTTTTGTAACGTACTAAGAAAGAAGGAGAGGAGGAGTATGTCTCTAGTCATACGGTGTTTATGATTTCTAGTTGTGAATATCTGATCTTTCACTACTATAGTTGGATTACCCTGATTAGAGAAACAATATATTACTACACTATCCAGACATTATTACCTTGGAATAATTATTCACTTTCCTTAAAAGATAGTCATTACCTTGGAGTAATACCCTGATTATTGTCAAACTGCTTATAAGAATAGTCATTCAAGCTGATTCTTAATGTTTATATGTTTCTTCAAGACAATATGGTTGTGGATGCATATGCAGTTATGACGTATATGCCCCAAGACTTTCGAGGTACACTAATTAGAAAGCAGAGAGAACGCTCAGAGAAGAATAAGAGAGCTGAAGTGGATGCTTTAGTCAACTCTGGTGGAAGCATACATGAACGGTATGCACTGCTATGGCAACAACAAATGGAGCGGTAAGACATTTGGTTCCTTGTTCTTGGGCAACATATAAAAAATCGTACTATGTTTCTATTCACTCAGCATCGGTAGTCTGGTTTCTGGTCTTGTTTTTTCTAATACAAAATTTTGTCCAGGAGAAGACAATTAGCTCAGCTTGGTTCTGCTGCAGGTGTCTATAAGACCGTTGTGAAATACTTAGTAGGTGTGCCGCAGGTATTTGATTGGCTATCTAATGGGCTAACATTTCACAACTCTGTGCTTGTAGTTTGTTTGATGCTAATGTGTAGTTAATTTCACGCATTATGGTTTTAAATCTGTTGAGTGTTTCTGCCGTGTCGCTCATTCACTTGTGCAAACTCATTTTACGTAACATAATAATTTTGAAACAATAAATTACTCATTGTGATCCTAAAGCTTTTGAGGCTCTCTTAAGGCTATTAGTGTAGTAGATATTTCCATATGCACATGCATGACTCACATTCTTGCTGCAGGTTCTATTGGATTTTGTTAGGCAGATAAATGATGATCAAGGGTAATTTATGTTTCAGAAAATTTTAACTATACAATTTTGGCTGAGTTTTTTTCTTTTATGTCCTCATACAAAAGGATGACTTGTTCTAGGCTAAGCTAAAGTTACTTATATATTTAGGCCAATGGAGGAACAGCGGCATCGGTATGGACCACCTATGTACGACCTTACAAAAATGGTGCTCAATATTCACCTCNCAGCTACAATTCAAGATTACTCTTTCCTTGATCAGAGAAATCAAATAAATGTTCAGTTTATTAGAATTGAAGTCAACAAGCAGCTTTTTATGCATGACCCTCCCTTGCCAGTGCTAGAACCATATATTCTTCGTAAATATGAAATGTTTCTTTATTGAGGGACTTTTGGCAAAGTGGTATAGTGGTATGTATTGACACTATATTATATATGCTTCATTCATAGGGAAGTTTTTGCAAATTCTCCTTTCTTTGTTACTGCTGAGGAAGCGGGTACGATAGAAGCAAAGTAAGTACCAAAATTTCCTTGTAGAAGTTCTCACCTTGTACCATCATTTGATGGAACATTGCTTAATATGGTATATATTGCATACCTTTATTATGTTTTTGCAGTAGAATTGATGACTATAACGACACAAATATTCCTGCTGGGACAACTTATGAGGTATTTATCTACCCAATATGAATTATCTTTCGTTGATGCAATGGGGCATATGGATTTTTCCCTACTTACATAGTTAATATTCACGCTGAGAAATAACTATGATTGATTACCAGTACACAAGTTGGAATATGACTATTATCTTTGTTAGACTACACATACCAACATTTTTCTTATCACACTAGGTAAAACTGTGAATTATGAGTTTTAGTGAAATCTTTCGAATTGTGGAAAGATTGTGGCACTTCAGTCTTTTCAATACTGTTTATGTGCAATTCTACTAGCAAACATACTGTTTATAATACTACATAACTTTCTGTAAGTGCTTTCCGAATAGGTTTCATTGGAGGTCGAGTCGGTGAATTCATACATTGCTTGGGATTTCTCTGTAGCACAAGGAAGAATTAGCATGGTACATGTCTACTATATTCTAAGACATTTTAGATAAAAGCACTATAGGCCCCTTGTTCATTGAGAGCCATGAAATTATTCAGATCTTGATATTTAAAATGGTACCATTCATTCTGAAAGGTGTCGGGACTAAATAGTCTCACGATTCTGGAAAGATGGGTGCTTTTTCACACTTCAAATTGCTAGTTAATATCTACCAAAACACATCATTCTGCCTCTAAATTGCTTACTTATGGATCTGACAATTTGCAAATATTGTATCTTGATTGCACAGGACATTGGATTCAGCATAGAGTATACGGATTCGTTGGGACAAAAAACAGTAAGTTCAGTCTTGGAAGTATTAACCTTATTTGAGATTCATCAACCTTCAGTTTCCATACCATTATAGTGGTTAATGCTATGCTATGTAGTTAATCTCGGCGAGATATCGCCGATATCTCGTCGAGATCTCGGATATCGCTCATAAAAATTATCTCGGTTCAAAATATCGCCCCAAAATCTCGGATCCGATAATATCGGCGAGATGGGACGATATGTTTCCGATATTTTGAAATCGGCGAGATTTTCGAGATTTTGGCGAGATTTTGAGAATGCTAATTTTCCTGGTTTTTTTTGGCAGCCCAATTAAAACTTAAACCAACTTAATTAATAGTCCACTTTAACCCAACTAAAACCCTAATTAAAACAAAGCGACATGATAGTATTATACAGATACAAAAGATACAGCTTTTCTAGTGAACAAGATTAATGATTTCTTCCTTCTTCCTTAATCAACCATTCTTTTATGGTGAACCCTTGGATTTTAAATCTCTCATAACTTTTATGCTATGTTTCTTGTTTAATCTTTTATGATTTTAATTTTTATATGTATAATATATGTATATATATATTTAATATCCTAAAAATATAAAAACCGATATCTCACCGCGAAAACCGCTATTTCAAATATCGGACCTTGAACGATACGAGATTTTTTACCGAGATAACTACATAGATGCTATGGAAGTATTAACCTTATTTGAGATTAGATGCCATTTGTATTTCACCGAGTGTGTGGTTATCTTATTAAGTTTTCTGGAGGTGTTGCTTATTCGGTTTTTAATATGGGTTTTTTTTACGTGCATCATGTTACATAGCTGATCTTGCATTACCGGCGTTATGATTCAGACCAAGTAAGTGATATCATTGTTGCAGGTTTAATTTTTTTAGTTCATTTTAGAGCATTTGAAGGATTTTATAGACTCACGACTTTAATTACTATGCAGGGCAACTTCTGCACAATAATGGCTGGCAACTACAAACTTATTTGGGATAATTCACATTCAACATTCTTTAGAAAGGTTTGCACAAATAATAAAAGATTTTGTGAAGTTTACATTGGTCTTTTTCTTGATGGTCAATTTGGTTTCCTTTGCTGCCCATTAGAACAGGAATTGGTCAAAATTCCCTTTTCTTTATTCAGCTGTTCGTACATTGTAGTAGGGTTTAACTAAAAATGCAAAAAGTAAAATAAATTTTACATGTTACTGAAGCGTAACATAATGAATCCACTTCCATGCATGTGACAATTGGCTCTTTTGGTATTTCAAATTCGCTTTATGTTATTACTTATTAATATGATTTTCCTTCTAACAGGAACTGTTTAAATAGCAGCATAACTGATTTTAACATCTTTAACAGGCTCTTCGATACAAGGTGGACTGTATACCACCAGTTGTGGAACCAGAAGCACAAGAAAGGGGAACAATATGACACAAACATCATGCCAAACCATACATCAAAACATGTGCCGGTAGAGTTGTCATATAAACCATAAATTCAGCGGACTATAAATGCGCAATTGTTACAGTTATTCCATGCAAAGTGTGATGCAATTATCATTAAAGAATGTATGTATGACATGATAGACCCAATATTCATACACGTATCTTCCAATTTAACATGCATCAAAAGCAGTATCTTGGGTCTGGGGGAAAAAAAAAATAAAATAAAAAGTTATGCTGTAGATGTTTTTAACCAAAAAACCAGGTGTCAACTGAACTTAGTACGTTTTAGCACCACATGATCCACATGTAAATATTCAAACACGTGATTTTGTCAAGGGTCGTTTAGGAGGACAGGAGAAGACATATAGCAATATACAACATTAAGCTTTTCCATGTAACGGAATATGCTTTAGAGATAGAACTAACGGTGTATTTGTAATACCCGGCGTTTTTATAACAAAGTCTTCTTAAATCTTATATTATATACAAAGAATTATAAATTAAAAAAGTTTAACCTGAAGAAAAAAAAAAAAAAAAAAAAAAAAAAAAAAAAAAAAAAAAAAAAAAAAAAAAAAAAAAAAAAAAAAAAAAAAAAAAAAAAAAAAACAAAAAAAGAACACAACAAAAACAAAAAAAAAAAAAAAAAAAAAAAAAAAAAAAAAAACAAAACAAACAAACAAACAAACAAACAAACAAAAAAAAAAAAACAAAACAAAAAAAAAAAAAAAAAAACAAAAAATAAAAAAAAAATAAAAGTGACATTTCATATTCAAATTAATAAATGAATTTTTCTTTAGATAACTAAGTAATATGTTATCTTTTAATAAAATCCAGATGTGGTTAAAGGAGGTTTTAATCAGTTCTTGTAGATGCATATATTTATAAGTACAAAATTCTTTTGCTGAAATAGTTTTAAGTATACAATGAGTTCATATCACCTAAAGAGTAAGCTGATTTTTGATATTAGAAGTTTTACAAATAATAAATCAGCGCATAATATTATGAAAGGTCTCGATTCAACTCGCCACGGAACCAATAATAAAATTAAATAGACATTAACGACATGTACGATTTAGGAAACAAAAAGTAGGTTACTCGTATCATAATTCTAAATTAGGCCACATATGTAATTTTAGGCACTTATTCAGGTACGGATGCTTCTCTAATTTTAGGCACTTATTCAGGTACGAATGCTTCTCTAAGTTTAGGCACTTATTCGCGACTTGGTTAGGACCTTGGTGGATCTTACTGGCAGTAGGCAATTTTAGGCACTTATTCAGGTACGGATGCTTCTCTATCTTCGTTCTTTTGATCGTTATTATGTTTGTACGGATGTTCCTCTACATGTTCTCTTGAATCGTTCATGTGTTTGTACATTTTGCATGCTTGTACTCTCTTTTGCTGTTACTTGATATACTCACGTTTAAATTCCTTGCGATACTTTGATAATCATTTTGACATCCGTATGTTATATAATCCCCATTGTTTGAGCAACACATTTTATAATTGGTGATGAACTATGAAAATCTTTTTAAAATATATGTTGATGATGTTTGGGGAAAATTGTGTTTAAAATGATCTTTTATGGAAATGATATGATGTGATACCACTTTTATACGAGCGTTTCTTATGATCCCATTTGATTGGGCAACACGTTTTATAATGATGATAAACTCTGAAAAGTTTTTGAAATATATCTTGATGATGTTTGGGGAAAAGTATGTTTAAAAATGATTTTTATGAAAATGATGCGATACAACTTTTCTATGAACGTTGCTTGATTCCTTTTCTCTTAGGACTCATATGCATGTTGAACATAATCTTTGGCGTTTGGTTGGTTTATATGTTCACTGTGCTACTATAGGACCCTATAGATATATAGGCACGAGTTAGGAATACCGAGCAACTATCTGTAGAGGTACCACAGACTTGTCATTGTGGCGCCAATGGCTGGACACCACCCGTGACGGTGTCAACAGTTCACGGCGTCTCCCCATTATGATTTTATATGATATGATATGATTTGCTCATGTGTGGAGCCTTTTGATATGATAGGCTCATGTGGGGAGCCTTTTGATTACTATCCTAGGCCATGATATGATATGATTATCAGATATGATTATGTGGTCGAGTAGCGTAGTGCCATACACACCTTTTGTCGATTTTAGATGCACTAGAGTCGCGACCGGTGTATCACTATGATTTATGATACGATATAATTTTAGCACGTGGGAGTGCACTTGATATAATATGATGTAGGATACTCGGTATAAATATCTCAAACCTTTTTCAGTTTTTCCTTCAGCCTTATATTATTCGATTACTCTCGTGTTGAGGTGTTGATATGATAGGGAAATTACCTTTTATGATCTCTTATATTTCTCTCTTCATACTTATATATTGCGTTATTGTATTTGTTATCTGCATCCGCGCACTAAGTAATTAGCTCAGCCGCATTTTCTTTTCTTCCACGGCAGGTAAGCAAGGTAACGGGGATGTGTGACGAGAGCTAGTTGGATCTTAGAGACTATGCATTTGGAGACTCTACTTAGATTAGATTTTTGGACTTAATATTATGAAATTTTGGAGTCTAAACTTGCTAGACAAAATTTTAATTATTATCAAAACTTTGCTTATTTATGAAATTATTAATAAGATTGGTCCTTCAAGTTTAGTTGCTTGGTCATTAATTGTGACCTCTCGCTTCTATGTCGGGTCAGGGGCGTTACAGTATGTGAATATTTATACAATAATTAAGCTACAAAAGCAAGAAACAACTAATTATAGTTACAATCATCCAACTGTAGGAAACTAACAAAGTTGTAACAACGTGCAATATTTTGAGGGATATCTAACACTGCAAGTAAAACAGAGCCCCAACAAAGAGAAACATGCCTAAATGACAAAAATAGGTTGTAGGAGTACCTGTAACTAAGGTGTCAAGCTGTTGAGATGATATGATAGATATATCTTATGGAATATACATTTGCAATAATCCACCATCAATTTGTCAAATAAAATTGTATTTACGCCTAGCTGATTCAAGAGTGTTGTAAAGCAGCATTGCAACAGTCATAGGCCCTACTCCTCCCGGAACAGGTGTAATTGAAGAAGCTACCCTTAATGCTTCCTCATAGCATACATCTCCTATGAGACGATAACCTTGCTCACAACTAGTGTCCTGCACACCATAAAGTTTTTTTGATAGAATATCAATTCGCTGGCAGTTATAAATTTCCCTTTCTTTTTTCAATCAAATCAAAGTCAACTAGTATTGTGACTAATCAACTGCAAGAACGAGTTGTATGAGACACTATTAGGAACTGTTTGAAGTTGGAATATTCAGATAATTGGTTTCCTGAGAGTGTTTGATAAATTAAATCTTTTTAACAGATTAATGCATAAATGACCAAGGGGATTCTTGTGAAAGAAAAGGATATATCTCTTGTGGGATGGGAGTAAAATGTTCTCTTATCACATATTCACATTATAATCATAAGTAGAATATGTGGATCCAAAAAACTGATACAACTAATCAGTTTCAAAATGCAAACCCGAACATCCCCTTGATCAACTTGGCAATTCAAATGAACCATCTCTTCTTAAATCACTCAGTTACCTAATTATAATTAAATCGCATTGTATATACCATAAACAGTCAGAATCAGTACCTCAATTGGATGCGTTCCAACGTCAACGACCACGGCACCAGGCTTCAGCCAACTTCCACGGACCAAATTAGGGACTCCTACCGCACTCACCAAAATGTCAGCTTCGCGTGTGATTTCTTCAGGGTTTGATGTTAATTCGTTAATAATGCTGACAGTTGCATGATGCCTCTGAGCCCCAATTAAAATAGATGCGAAATTAGTATAGTAGCAAGAATATCTGCTATGGCATGAGAAAGAGAGAATCACCTGTAAGAGCAAAGACGCAGGTAGGCCAACAATGTTGCTTCTACCAATGACAACAGCTTTCTTACCCATTATCTCGACACCTGATCTGATCAATAACTCAACACATCCCTTCGGAGTGCACGGGATGAATAACGGTTCCCTTCCTCTCATTGCAAGATTTCCCATGTTCATTGGATGGAAACCATCCACATCTTTTTCCAGTTTCAATAGGTTCAAGACCTTCTCTTCATTTAAATTCTGATTCATTCACTTTAAAACTTAATCTCAGTTTCATGTACCAATGAGAAAAGCATTAAACAATAATATGAGATGTATTTAAGTTCAGTTGCGACACAATAATTACCTGAGGAAGGGGAAGCTGAACAAGTATCCCATGAAAAGATGGATCTGCATTAAAACGCATTATAGCATTACAAACTTCCTCATCTGTACACTTATCTGAAAACTCGGTCAATGAAAACTTGATTCCGGCCTTTTCGCATGCTTTCATCTTGTTATGAACATATATTTGGGAATCCTTCCTCTCGCCTACCAAAATCACACCCAACCCAGGAACCGCACCAATTGTTTTCTTCATTCGTTGTACCTGAACGGTCACTGCTGATATAATATCCTCTGCAATTTGTTTTCCATCAATTACTTTAGCAGTGTGTTCACTAGCTGTGTGAAAGTCAAATAAGAAATCATTAGAAAAGATGGAAGGGTGAGGCATAACATACCAAGCCCTTGCATATAAGTACTTTAAAAACATTTAAAAAAAATAACAAAAGTGGAGCAGGTAGCCGTAAGTAAGACTGTATTTGAGAGCCTATTAATATAAATGGTCGCATAAGACTAAAGATGTGCCTCAAAAACAATATGTGTGAGCTATGATATATAAAATGAGAAAAAACAATGCAACCTCATAATTACAATCAAGAATTAAGATGATAGTAAGAACCTAAGAGCAGGTATTAGCCAATTTGAGCCTTTGAGGTAATGGATAAATATTAAAAAAACTACTAGTAATATGTACAATATGAATATGAGATCGTCTGCAAATATTTTCTATCGTTGTTAAAACCAAACAACAGATTGACCGAACAATACCAATACAATGCTAATAAACAACAGACATTACAAGAAAGTTATACAGGATCATTGAATGCCCACCACAAATTCAAGTCTGTTTGGGATTGCTTAGTTNTAATATGTACAATATGAATATGAGATCGTCTGCAAATATTTTCTATCGTTGTTAAAACCAAACAACAGATTGACCGAACAATACCAATACAATGCTAATAAACAACAGACATTACAAGAAAGTTATACAGGATCATTGAATGCCCACCACAAATTCAAGTCTGTTTGGGATTGCTTAGTTGAAACTAGATATCTGCTTAGAATTATCACATGATTCCTTGTATCCAGAGGCGGAGCTATTAGGGGACCGGGAAGGGTCCCGGCCCCCTAGGCCTAAGCCCGTTAGTGTATTTTTTTCGTGATTTCATGTGTTATTCTGGAAAAAAAATTGTTTTGGCCCTCCCATTTAATGTTCTTCCGGAACAAAAATTGGTTCGGCCCTCCCAAAAAAAAAATTTCTAGCTCCGCCACTGCTTGTATCTAAACTGCTTATACGCATTTAAAGAGCCCAATGAGCAGATAAAAAGCAATTACAAACCACAACACTAGAAAGCATAGTTTATCATTGGGTGCTTACCGAGCTTGGGGACCGGCGTGGGTTGATTAGAATTAGCCGTGCTACAAGTCCAAACATCAGGGAAGTCAAGGGAAACAAGAGTAGGGGACTTTAGTATTCGGTTATCATCAAAACTTGCTGCTAAGGTATTTAAACTTCTTGATGTAGACAGCAGTAACATATTCTTTCTCCACATCGAAACCGCGACATTTTTGCATTTATTCTTCAATACCATACTCATTGTTTTTTTGTTTCCTTTGGTACTAACTAACTAGTTTGTCTATCAAGTCTCCATCTATCATCAAAACTAAAATCAATCAGTGATGCATTCATGACAAAATCCTATGTAAACATGTCACATTGCGTACTTTAAGGGGGGAAAAAAAAAAAAAAAAAGCATTGACAACTTGAGAAATGAAACTAAGGAAATAAGATGGTCGTTGACTTACTATATTTTGAGATACCAGAGCAACTTAACAAAGTGATAGACTAATGGATTCTTCTTGTTTGTGTTTTTTAGTCGGCGGTTGGAACTGAAGCCTTGTCTTTTGGAGAATCCATTATTTTTAACTTGGTGTCTTTAGAAATAATTTTGGACAATTAGTCCCTTATAGGATTAGTCATACTTAATTAGTCCCTACTCTTCTTCAAATTTTGCAATTCTAGTTTTCAAACGTGAATGAGATAAAATTTGACCAATTCGATAACCCTTTGACTCAACCTGATCGACCCAAAAACAAGCCAATCCGACTTTTGTAGGGTCTGTTTTTCTCACACAACATACCGACCCAATACAAACCTAACCGCTTGATTGACGCCTAAGATAATCTATAATGCTTTATGTCTGTACTATACGAGTCCTTTTTTAACCCTCTCTGTCCTAATATTATTGTCTACTTTTCTTTTTTAAAATGTTTCAAAATAATTATCCAAAATGGAAAATAGTGGTTAGAGTTGTTTAGGATCAAATAAGAAGAATGATAAAAATAAAAATGATAAGAAGTAATTATAACCACACATTCTAGAAGCACCGACAAAAATGGATGCATCTTCATTTAAATTTTCCCTCCCGAATTAAAATGTGTGGCTATATTTACTTCTTACCCTTCTCATTTTAATNATTTTGTAATGTACATATATGATATAACTTACTTATTGTGGTATACTATAGGGCATAGGCACAGTGGCAGCGATTAACATGTGCAAGTTGTGCAACCGCACCGGGCCCCCCTTTGTAAGGGGCCCCAATTTAGTATACATCCATTAATATTCATAGTTTTATATATAAACATTTTGAATTTTTAGTCTCTTTGTTAAATATGATCAAAGTTGAACTGGGCCACATACAAAAAGTAGAAGACAAACTTTGGGCCAAATACAAAAAGAGTGAAAGACTTGGATTATGGGGCCTCATTTGTGATTTCGCACTGGGCCCCCAAAATCAATGAGACGGCCCTGCATAGGCATTGCACCCTTATACGACTACTAGCTTCATGACCCGCCCAATGGGCGGGTTCACTTCATAATATTGTTTGACAAATCATATGCACGTAAAATAAATAATGAATAACGACAAATATGTTAAACACAAAATTTGAAACAAAATATAGTTCTCATGTATTATATGTAAAAAGAACAAAGATATAAGATTATGTGTTGGAGTTCAATTATATGGACGTAAAATAAATAATGAATAACGGCAAATATGTTTAATAAAATAATTGAAAACAAAAATATAGTATTCATGTATTATATGTAAAATGAACAATCATGTAATATATGCAAAAAGAAAAATGATATTACTTGATGAATTATAACTCGACCTAAATAAATAATGAATAATGCTAAATGTATTAAACACAAAAATGGAAAGAAAAAAGTGCCCATGTAATATATGTAAGAAAAGTGTGAAAATAAATAAAATATATGAAAGAGAAAAAACACATAAGTGAAACATGAGCCATGTCAGTAACACAATAAACTTGTAATGACATTGAAGAGTATATAAAGTATAATGTATGTAATCACGTTAAACACCCAAAATACATAACACACACGTATTTCAGTTCAGATAGAGGCAAACTCAAATTCAAAGCATGCAATCTTTTATATAATAAAAGAATTACATCATTTCGGAGTTTTTTTTGACAAAACAATCTTATAGGAAAAAAAATTGACCAATAGGAGAGCTCGATTTTGACACATAGGCGAAATTGAGTAACATGATTGGCCAATAAAAAGTCAAAATTGAATCGATTTTGGTCAAACTTTAATAAATTTGGTGGAGAATTTGATTGAGGAAAAAAAACACATAAAAATATAGGTGTCAAATTTATGAAAATAAAAACTTAAAAAAAGAGGAGGTAATTATTAAAACATTAGTGGTTGAATTTTAAATATATTATAAGGAGTTAAGCGTAAAATTATAAATCTCCAAGTTTTTTGGTAATTTTAGATAATAAACAAATAACCCCTTACACTTTATACCCACTACACTTTATAATATGAACTTTGTTTACAATTACATGAGAATTAGTATTGGCTTGAGACTTCCATCCATTAAACTTACAAAATTTTATAAATATACGAATTAGGTTTAATATACGTTAAATACTTTTAAAATAAATATTAGTTTTAAACTTTCATCTATTAAAATATCTTTTTACTATGTACGTTAAATATAAATAAGAACTCATGTTATCCTATTTAAAAGTTTAATCTATGCGTATATGGATTTGAATATTAAGCACGGTTAAATTATTATTAACGGTAATATAAATATCGAATTTTAATCACGAGTTACTGTGATATAAAAATAAATATACGCGATTGTACTTATAACAACGACTCATGTAATTATTATTTAAAGTTTATAGATGGAAATCCTGAAAACATTTTTAAAAAACTTTACGGAGTATATTTTTAACTTCATCAGCTCATTATGTGCTACTAAACTCACACATTTTGTACAACATGATACCAATTGTTAAAAGTTAAACAACAATATCGACCATAACATCTATGTCTGCTAAATAAAAGTTTATATATGGATATACTCTAACTTATAACAACGACAACGCTCGTGCTACTAAACTCGCACATTTTATACAACATAATATCAAATATACGCGATTGTACTTATAACAACGACTCATGTAGTTATTATTTAAAGTTTACTTCATCAACGCTCATTAAGTGCTACTAAACTCGCACATTTTGTACAACATGGTGTCAATAGTTAATGTTAAACAACAACAACAACAACAACAACAACAAAAACATTAACCTCAACCTCAACATCTATATTAGGTAAACAAAGTTAAATCTTTCATCCAATAAAATTTTGTACAAAATATTAATAGATATTAAGTTTTTTAAGCAGTTTTGGTATGATCATGTAAATAACAAAACCAAAAAAAAACTCTAACCGTAATTGACTTGAATTTTTTTTCAGCTTGGAATCGAGGGTTTAAGCATCTTGATAAAGGGTATTACAATTGATATATTTTATTCAGCATAGGTTTTTGAAATTATTCGATTATGCTTGGTTGAATTGTAATCATTTGCTAATTCTATTATGTGATATTGAAATTTTTAAGGTTTTGATATTGGGGAAAACTTACAAGATTGTGAGACTACATTGCTATTATGTAATGTCATTTGAATTAGTTTTATCCTAAAAGTATTGGAATATTAGTTTATCAGAAGTTCAACAAAAAGTGATGCAATCTTTTGTGGAGTATTTGATAGGCATGGTCCTTACAGTCGCATTTTTCCAAAAGTCATTGAAGAGGTAAATTTTTAGTCCAAGATTCAATTGCTTTTCCATCTAATTCTCTACTATAGATGTGTGGATTCTCTGGCGGCCGTGTAAAGAGATCAATTTGAATTTATCTCTAACGGGTAAACGGATGTGGTTTCCCTGTTTAGGTTCCCGGAGGGAGAGTCTTTGACTCTGATGTACGCATCCTAACTGATGTATCTTAAACATGATAAGTAAAAAAATTAGTCAAAAAAGTTGCATGGGTTGGATGGGTCAACCAGTTGAAGAACAGAATAGAACCTCTTAGATCATATTATTCAAAAAGCTTAAATTCCTTTAGTAATTTTATCATTTTTATAATCATAGTTATTGCATTTCATACCCATAATGTTTTTCAAAAATGGACAAAGAATTGTTTATGGGAAACATATCCGGCCAAGCTTATTTCTCACCGACTTTTAGACCTATACCAAACAACTCCTTTACACACCCTGTCAGTGTTGCCACCCCAAGTTAACTGTCACTTATGTACTTGGCAGGACGAAAGACGAAAAAAAGAATACATAAGCAAGATTAGACATGCATCCGCTCACGAGGTTGATCATGCCAAAAAGGCCCGAGAATTAATTTTCGAAGTAAGTTAAAGTTATTTACACGATCAACTTTGTTTTATATTTGTTAATATTATAGACTTAATTGTTAAACTTCATTTTTTTTTCTTATTTCAGCTTATTGAGGTTGCCTTGCATCTTAAAAACCTTAAAGAAGTGGTGCTTAGCAATTGCAGGTTTAATTTCACATCACATTTATCTTTCCTATCCACGGTATGATTGTAGTTAATCTAGAGGTTGCAAAGTAACAGAGTGGAGAGTAGCTCCGATCGAAATTGGGAGCTTTTAAATTTGGTAGAAACGGACCAGACAACGTTAGTCTGACCCACCAACTTTCTCTTGCATTTCTTTTCAGAATTTAAAAAAAAGCATTTTACGAATATGAAAACTATTGCATCAAATGATATCTAAAAAGCAGTTAGATATTAGAAAACATTTGAGTAACACGATGACTTTCAGCCCACTTCTCATTGAAATTTTCAACTTTTGACTTATTTTACCCTTTGTAGTAGAAATATCTAAATAAACCCATTTAAAGGTAAATGGATTGAAATTGTCACCTCTAAGTTACTAAAGTTGCATTCTTATACGATATCATTAGAAAATCTAAATGTTAGTATCCCTCTAAATGTTAATGTGATACTTATGTTTCTTTTTTCTAAACGATTTGGTTAGTCTACCAGAATGAGAGGTTTAAAATCTTTTATTAGTTTGGGAGGTGTAAAATCTTTTATTAGTTAGAGAGGTTTAAAAAGGGCGTGAGAGGATTAATGGACTCGATTGAGAGGAGGTTGGTCGCCAAATTACGTTTTTGTTTCTTTTTTGTGGTAACCAAATTGTAGCTAGCTGTTGGTAAGTTGCTTAAAAGATGCAAGTTATGTTTGTAATATAACATATACATATATTAGTACCTGAAATATCATCACACCTATGAAATTATGCATGCATATGAAGGTGGGCGCATTTTTGGCATGAACTGTAAATATCTGTTTAGTAGGCAACAAATGTTTTAAGTATAACGTGAACGACATCATGGTAGAGATGAGCATTGGTTTGAACCAAAATTAAACCCAAATGGAACGAGATGCGTAGGAATATTATGACCAACAATTACATTTTGATCCTCATAATTTATTGGTTAACATGCCAAAGTGGTACCTATTTGTTGTTTCTTGCTGACAATAGCATTTGTTGGTTTGGTTAACGTGCTAAAGTGGCAACTATGTGTTAGGTAGATTGGTTAATGTGTCAACGGGTCAAAAAGTTTTGGTTTTTGTTTTGATTTTGGTTTTTTACTGTTATTTGTTTGACATAGGTTACTACATTATGTTCGGTTTAGGTATGTATTCCTCACATGTCTTTCTTGGCTTATTTTTACTTTACAGTTAGATAATTAGTATTGTTGCAGCGGGTATATGATCAATAATCATAAGTAGGAACGCTTATCCAATCATTACAACTGATATTGTGAATTCTAGTCATTATAATTAAACAATCAGTTGCTAAATGCAATTTCAAACACACCCTTATTAGATACGTAGACCTGGCTGACTGACACGTTTAAATGTTAAGGATTTCTATTAGTGCTTTTTCCTATTTCACTTATGATGTAGGGTTAAAACCAAGATGCATACGTTGTTTCTCTTTGTTTTCGACCTTTGTTTTTAATCTTAATATGACATAATTCTGTCTTTTTGGTTGTTATGTCGCAGGTTAAATCAAGTGATTATGTTTTAATGCATCGCTAACAGTGTAACATTTTGTTGTAGTTCCCGTATAAACTCAAATTAAACTCAAATGAAAGCCGCAATGCGTTTTAGTTTTTCACATTTCCAGCTTCAGATTCCAAAATCATACGTTATTCGGTTCTTGGCGGAAAAGGGTTCATAATATCAGCATTAAAGGCGAAAATAAAACCACACTGAGAATGAATCCTCTGATTAACGGAATATTTCTATTTACCTCCGGAAAAGCAGGAAACCAGGCTAAATAGAGGTGAACACTTGGTAACTTTCACTGGCAGGAAGCAACTAAGAATGGGAAATTCTCATCTTAGTTATATATCAAGAAAAAAGAGGGAAAGTAAATTAGATGTAAGTTTCGTCTTAAACATAGTCTATCATATAGGTTTGTGACATGATTAAGTAATAAGATTTAGCTACAAATTTTGTGACATGCTTATCTACTTATTTGATTGTCTAATCCTTAAATATGTTTTATTACATATTTTACAAATCTATTACTATCGCATTCTCAAAAGATACATCCACCCTCCTTATTCATGTATCACTTTTAACTTTTAAGACACTAAACATAATGTTTTTAACACAAGGGAATCTAGATCTCATGTGAGTGTAAAACATGATACTGATCAAACTATAGTAATGGAAACCACTAATGAGACTAAATCATTCACTATTACCACATCTATCATATTGTTATAATAAAAAATGCATACAACCGAAGTACAGTTTTGTTAAGATACTATGGTTGATATGATTGGTTCTAAACTTCTAATATTACACAGGGAACTATAGAGATTACATCGTTTTAACTAGCAAGTCGACCGGATATTAATATGAATTTGAGGTGACATAACTAATTTTTAATTTATTGATTGAAGGCGATTTCATGAGTTAAACATCTATTTTGAACTTAAAAGACTCAAGTTTTGTTCTACCCATATGAAAAACTAATAAACATACTCATAAAACTATAATATATTAAAAAATAATAATAATAAATAAATAAAAAGAAAAAGAAAAACTCAGTATCCTAAAGGTATGCATTATAGCAAAAGATTTTTGTTTATAATTACATTTAATAATAGTATAAAATATATAAAAACCCGTATATGATATCTACACTAAAATAAATTTATATTTAAAACCCCGTGCGTGCACGGGTATTATAACTAGTTAGACTCATGCAATTAGCTAGCCACATTATATTGATTATTCCGTGATTATTTTGTGAACAGTAACTCAATTTTGACAATTGAGTTTGACCAAGAACAATAAATCACGCCTAATATTCCATACAACCAATAAGTGAGCTTATTTATTTAACTGAGCCCCCACTATGCCCCTTAAAAAGTGTTCACTAAGCCCCTTAAAACGTTTTTGGCTGTCATTTTTTGCCAGTTATAGCGGTATCGATTTTTGTATCCTTGTGTGCTGGGTTTTTGGCTGCCGTTTTCGTAATCCAGATGTAGCAGGTTAATTTTTGCATCTTTTTTTAGCACACGAAATACCCGTGTCAAACCTGCAATATCAAGTATCTTGGCATCTGCAGTTGCAGCAGATTTTATTCTCTCGAAACAGGAACAAATTTTTAAGAACTGAACTATTTTGTCCTTGCACATACTGGACTCCTATTCCCCAGAAGCTTAAACAATTGTAATTTCACGATGATGATTTCTGATTGTAAAGGTTTAAACAAAAATATACTGCATTTTTTTCACCTATGACGCAACTACATAGAGAATTTTTACTCAAATGCATGTACAATGTGCATTATTTATTGAAAAACTGCCATTGAGTTGATTTGCTTGAAACATAGAGGGTGTTTTGGACTACTTTCAGGTTCTTATCTACATCCCAATAACCCTCACCGGTTGCCTGCAAATATAATACACAATTAACATCATTATCCACTTAATTTTAGATTAAAAAAAATGATAAAAGATTTGCATACCTCAACATTTCCTAGATATTCTGGGTCCATCTTAAGCATTTTCAAAACACGGCGAGTGACTTCAATAATAAGAGTCCTTATGTTGAGAAAGCATGTACCATGACTTGGAGACGATACAGGTGCAGGTGGCTACGTCTGCAAGCAGCAGTGATTGTACATACTTGACCAACTTCGGGACATGTTCTTGTTGTTTGTTCTATACTCGTCCGCACGCGTCATATGTAGATATGTATAATCTCCAATGATAATTTTTGAAATTGATTAAGTAGCATGTTCTCAGAGCATGTAAGTCCAAACCAAGGCATTATTTTTAATTTTTTAGAACCAATAGATAATGCTATAATGCCTTATTAATCCAAAACATAAACATAACCCCTACGCTAAAACAAATACCCCATTAGTATAACTAATTACCAAAATAAACACCCCTATATCTTGTCACTGATGGCCAGGCAAAATTTAGTTGATATTAAAACCCGACAGTTACTATCTACTGCTGTCTACTAAATTAGTTGTGAAGCGAATGACTATCTAAGTCCTGTTCGCAATAAATTATCTACCATTCATATACTAATAATGGATAACAAGCTATTACATTTCTGAGAAACCAATATACCAATAAGAACTTTAAACTTACTCAGGAATTTGACTTCTGCTTCAGTTTTCGGTAACATGAGCTCTTCATCTCTCAACGCATTACTTTCTGTAATAGTTATAATGTTGAGAAGCATGTGAATGTGTTCTCCAGCCTGTCGAGAAGCATATTAAATCCGAAAGTTAGAGAACAATTTTTATGTATGCTTAATGGTATTGCATCTAACTTTGTACAAATTGCTAAATGTACTTAATCTAACCATCTTATAATGCATTTACTATCTCGCAAATAGAAAAAAGATCCAACTTATTGTGTCTAGGGTAGACGATTTCTATCAAACTAATAAAAAACCATACACAGGGGTAAACTTAAGTCACTATCTTATAAATTTACATTAAAGATGCGTATGCTCAATAGCTTATCTCTGAACCTAAATTGTAAATATACAGATAATATCCACGACAATGTCATAAATTCGATCATGAAATATGTTGTATGGCCTACATTATTCCCAATAGTGTGCAAGCACATGGTGAATGTTTCCAACCCAAATGAATAAAAACCGATAACCAAACCTATGATTCTTTGACTCAAAAGAAAAAGATCATGAACTGGCCTGAATGATACTTTTCTTATAAGCTTATCTTTAATAGCAGATCATCAGTTTTGAGTGTTTGGATTAAGGTGGTTTACCTACTCATTTTTAGAGTATGCAAACACATGAAAGTAAGTATATTACCACCTGCTTACTTTTTTAAGCAGATAAGAAAATAAATTAAGCAACCCCAAACACCCCCTTATTTACATAAAAAATAAGCAGGATCAATCTTAACAAAAAAAATGCTTATCTGCTATAAAAGATAAACACTTTCATAAGCAATCTCAAGCAAACCTCTGCGGTATTGAGAAAACATAGAGTAGTTATAAATGTGAATTAAAACACTCCCACATATACATTAGAAATGCTTATCTGGAAAATAGAAGCACATACCAGTGCCGAGTGGGGAATTCAGCAGGTCCGAGATTAAAGTATTGAAGTGTTTATTATCAAATAAACATCCACTAACCACTCATTATGGCAGTAACATGTATTCAAATACATCATGCAAACGACAATAACTTACATTTTGTTGCATAGATAAAAAACAAATAATATATAGATGCTTTTCTGTAGAAGAGTAGGTTATAACGTAGAAAGTTCTCACCTTCATGCTATGATGAGTGATAATCTTTAGTCATCCAGAATGTTGATGACATCTGAAAAAATGTGACATGCTTGTTATTTTTACAAAGCCTAACCTTAATCACTTGAAATTAATAATAATAAAAAAAGATCCATCGCATCTGCAAGCTATCCTTCCTGCTACAACTCATCATGTGTAATAGATATAGTAACAGTTGATCCATCACCTACCTATATATAGAAAGTGACATCAAGATGAAGGCCAAAGATAAAATGGAAAATATGAAGTGATACCACTTACAATAGTATAATACAGTTTCAAGCATTTCCAGTAGCCAATAAACGCGATCAAAACAAACCTTCACTCCATTATCCGTAACACCTCACCCAATGTGTAAGCATTGGCTGTAACTCATCTCTGTATTTGCAACACATACTAAATGGTCTTAAAAATCAATAATTTATGCTCAATAGCTTAAGAAATCATTTTGCATACAGAAGTAAGTTTATCGCAATAAAACTTACATTAGAAAGGAGAAAGGGGCAGGATCTGGGATTCCCTCTGTGTCCATAGTTCAGCAAGCATGGCCCTCTCTTCCAAGAAGCAATAGGAGCGGCCTTGTAATGAGACCTTATAAGCTTAAACATGGTGCAATAAAGTCTAATAATTTAGCCTTCTATGTTAACAGAAAGACTGGTTGTAGCATATTGCAAATATACACGATATGTACCTTGTATTTATGGTACCCATCATATGCTACATGATCGTTTGCTCCACTTCGGCTCCCTGAGATATCAGAGTTCTACAAACAAAGCACTCAGACCTTAGCATACATTATGTTATCAAATAGAATTGTCTATGAATTTCAAATTAAACGATAAATCATAAACAAAAATCGTACCTTTTTTATCATTGATGATCTACGAAGCTTTAATGGATCCATAATATGAGTCGAAAAGAACCCTAACTAAACAAATAAGAAATAATCAACTGAAACTGGAAATCCAACATACATACCTGATTAGTGATTAATCTCGATATTGCCTTTTGTGTAGCATCATAAATTATAATGAAACATAATGTAGCCGCGATAAGGATAAATGATAAATGCAGATAAGGGTTCAGTGACTTACCAATTAGTATTGTGAATCATAGATGGTGATGAAGATCCCTCGATTCGAGTTGACTGGTTTGTGATTTTAAGCGTAGTTTTTGAAGTAATTGCAGTTCTAAGCGTTGATATAGGTTTTAGGATTATTGCAAATGATATTTGTTTTGTGAGTGAAACCTATTAAACGCCATGATAGGCGTTATGACATGCTAAATTTTTGTTGTATCAGCTATGTTTATGGGTGAGAATGTGTCAGAATTGTTCTAACAACATATGCTGTATATTTCATGAAATGTGTGTTATTACTCATACCATGGTGAACCTTTATTGATCACCCAACACATATACAGTTATACTAACACAAAGCAAGACATATTAATCACCCAACACATTACCATTGAATTCTAACAGTATTGATCAACTTTATTGATTACCCAACACATATACATTTACGTATTTTTTTCTTCAAATAACAATACAAAATGGTTTTGAGCATACCTCGTGTGGCCGAAAGTGAAGACGCAGAAAGATAAGTTACCCAGGTATGCGTCTCAATAACCTGCAACTAAAAAAAAGGCAAAAAATTTAGGCTTTATAGACAAATAAATGAAAACCCAGAATCAAAGTTCCTGATGTGTCAGTAATACAATCAAACACAAATGATAAACGTAATCATTGCAACAATTGGTTATTTTAAAAATTCATGAATAATTATGAAAACACTAAAATCAATCAAACAAAGATGAAAGACCCAATATTCAATTAGTGGATGATACGATCTGATTTTGATGAAATTAGGATTATCATAACAGTAACACATATCCAGCAATCCAATAATAGCATACAAAGTAAAAAAAAACCTGTTAACTAAATCGAATTGATTACTGACTGTGCATGAAAGTAAAAGCTTGTTGGATCAGCACATAAACGAATTTTTAAGCAAACGATAGGAATTAATGATTAAAATACAAACCCATACCTTGGATCTATTGTTTATACCCTGGATGGAATAAGATACGAATTAGGGTTAACCAATTTGATTATGTGTTAATCGAATTTGGTGTTTTGATGATGAACCGGTCATTGAATTAGTGATAGTATTTGTGTTTTGAATTTGATAATCATACGCTCCTTTCATTGAATGTTCAAATTAATGCTCCGTAACTTTAGCTAAATTGAAAATAAATCACACTTTTTTCTAGTCAGCATTAAAGAGATTGAGATCCTAATTATTAGCGACTGTTTTGGATGTTGATTTTAACACTCTGTTCCCGAGTATAAAACGGAAAGAAAAGAGATGGAGAGGAAAAAAAGAGTGAAGTAAAGAGGAGAGGAATACGAAATTATTTTTTTATCTTGTGTTCCCGAGTTGGGAAGAAAAGAGAAGGAAGTAACAAAAAAAGAGCTTTAAAATCAACTTCACTCCATTTCATCCCAATTTGAGAAGTAAATTAGGAGAGTAATTTTGATATAATTTACTATCTTTTACTTTCCTCTCCCCTCCTAAAAAATCTCAAGAACACAATTTTTTTTCCTACCATCCCAAACCTTTCCCTTTCACTCTAAAAAATAAACTCGGGAACAGAGTGTAAGCATCTGTATTTTGTTTTCAAAGCTTTCAACACAAACACTCAAGTGCTCTAGTGGTTGAGTGTTTGTTGTTTGTTCAAGAGGTCATGGGTTCGAGTCCCATTAGCTGCAAATTTTTTAAAAATGTTCAATTCATGCATGAAGACCCTTCTTTATTTGTATTTATACTTGTTGGAAATGTTGTAAGTAATCCCTTATGTCGCCCCATTGGGGGAAGATTGTTAGGACCTGAGTTTATGGTCCTAACACGTAAATGGAACGACATTTACGGGATTACATTATCTATCTTGAAAGGCACAAACACATGGACTAGAAGCGTCATTATTGTAAAGTTATGTGTTTGTTAGCCTTTATATACCC